>BMAW01044621.1:0-98147 GCA_019974015.1 Nephila pilipes
ATAACTTTACAATAACACTTATAATATCACAATTGTCTCTATTACATTTTAAGGGGGAAAATTATATAACTCTCTCTATATATTTTGCTTAAGAAATATCTAGCTTCGTGTAACGTAGTACTAGAGATTTATGTTTCATTATTATTGTAGGAAAAGTCCAATATTTTTACAGGACATTTTTTACGGTACTTTTATATTTATGTGACTCATTTGTTTCTATATATAGTGAATCAATATTTAAGCAGCAGGTCAACATCTCACAGGAATCCCTGATTTATTACCTCTGAGATATTTATGTTGCTTCCAATGGGGGCTGCCTTCGAAATATGACCGATGGTTCTCAACGTACTAGAATTGGCATTTTCTTATTATTTTTCATAGATATGCACTAGAGTAGTGATTTCTAAAGTGTGTGCCGACATCTTCACTGGGGCATCAGGGAATATTTCAAAATCATTCATAATTATTTTTCAACAATGAATTTGCTCAATAATACAGCTATATTTGAGGGATTCATTTTATATCTATTTAATTTTTCTGCTGGTGGTATACATGTTTTTTTTATTGTTTACTTACATGATTAGTTATACTTTGACTTCGGGTAAAGTGCTGTGTAAAAAATTTAGTTCAGAAAGGGTGCCACGCGTCGAAAATGTTTCGGGACCATTGAACTATAGATGCGTCAGCTGTCTCACTTTGTACATTTTTTGGTTGTGACTTCAAACTTAATATCTAACCTCAATAGAATTATTCCTGTATGGTTCCATTCAGTTTATTACCTATAAGAATGGATGATAACCTAATACAAACCACTTCAGTAATTATGGTTCTGAAATAATATTACCTTAGAGTTTAATGGTTAGAGTTATATATTAAGGTTCTGTGTCCTTTTTATTTCCTCTCATTTTGTAAATGTAAGGCATGGCCAATGAATAATTAAGCGGAGTATATTTTATAAAATTTATTTAATTAACCTCAAAAGTGCAAGTCGAAACTCTTTAAGCATTTATCCCATTGTGACACTAGGGATGGATGCCACGCTAGTAAAAGTCCTTTAGCTGCTGTGAGTTTGGTGCAATTGCTTACGTACCTTTTAACTTTATCGCCCATTTGAAATTGTTGTTTCCATATAACGTTTTTGAGCGTCCAGATTATGGGGAAATGACGTGGGAACTGATACTATACAGGGCGGATGGAATTATCCCAGGAGTTCCCACTTGAGTTTCTGCAAAAGTTCTTTTGTTGCGTTGGTTGTATGTAGTCTAACATTGTCGTTCTAACAATAAGCATGTTCACAGGTATATTTTTATTTCATCATCTTCCTCTGAGCTCCACGAAAGTTTCACTATACAAGTAGCCACTGTTGTCTAGTGGTCATGGTCGCAAACTCGTGGCCAAGATCGTGTCGTCGTTGAACTTTTCGTCAAGCCCTGATGGTGGAGAAGTTGTTTCACTCTAAATAAGTAGAGCTCCCAACTCTTCCCGTAACGGGATGTGGACGTTTGGGAAAGGGAATGCTTTATCGAGGTTCAAAAATACGGGATGCGTCGCCAACATCCACGCGTTGCTTCTAAATGAGACGTTAACAAACAGTCAATCAATAAAAAAAACACAATATACCTGGGTATTGACTATAGCTTCGACAAAGAATGGTCTCTTACGACCGAAGAAGAACGAAATTAATGGACTTAGTCTTAACACATTTAACATGTTAATTCTTAACAGATTTAAATAACGGCATGATAATTCTTAACAGATTTAATATGCCGCGATATACACCTGATTCAGTGGCATTAGGACTCAACCCCCAGTCTCGACGAAAATTTACATCCGAGAGTCTGCGACCATGACCACAAGGTTACCACGTCCATTCAGAGAATAAAACCACTATTTTATTTAATTATTTGTTTGTTATTTAAAATGTTTGCAACCGAAATAGCTAGAAAATATTAAATCATCTCAAATCAATGTTTTTCCCCTGTAATTTTCATATTTCAAGTTATTAACTCATGCCATATAAGAAATTTAAATTGTATTTAAAGATAATCACTTTTAATTTCAAATTTGACATATATTTTTAAAACTAAAACAAAAAGAAGGGAACCTATTTTTTTCATAATTTTTAAACTTGATTCAAAACTTCAGGTAGCTTACCTTGGGAAACCATAATACGTCTTTCATTCTTTTAAACAACATGTAACCTATATTTCTGTGATTCTGTATATATCATCCCATATTTCCGTGATTCAAAGATTGACAATCTTATAAAAATAAAATCTAACATTTATATTTTGAAATACATTGATTGTCCAATAAATATCCAGACTAATTTTTTTCCAGCCGATGGAAACGGGTATACTGTGGTTTTTATGGGTGGAATGGGCTGCACAGTGGATATGCCACATACTTTAAAATGTGAGACATGCTTGAAAACCAGTATCAATTGTCCCCGTGGCGTCGCAATGTACAGATATCACCCTAAGTTAAAATCTGTTTTACGTTTACATCAGAAGTGAAAATAACAGGAGCTATGGAGCAACGTAACGCAATTAAATTTTGCATTAAATTGAACAAATTCGCAATAATGATATGACCCGTTAGATTTATAGGAACTAAATCATGTCCAGAATGCAGGTTTTTGAAAGTGACAAATAATTCAAAGATGGTACGGAAGACATCGGGCTCGTCTTCTTCGAAACGAAAGATATAGTCCAAAAGGAGTTTGTGCTTATGTGACAAATGGTAAATATATATATAATAAAATTTATGCAGAAGTATTCGAATTATTCAGGTATAGAGTCTACTGCGTCCAAAAGAAATCACAGCATCTGAATGCTTCATCACGACAACGCACTCATTCATATATTGAGACTTGTGAGGAAATTATTGCCCAAACACTAAGTTGCAATGCTGCTCCAAACGTCCTATATTTCAGATCAGGCTCCCTTGGATTTTGTTTTGCTCGCCGGGATAAAAAAAATAGCCTGAAAGGATATCGTTTCGTGTATATTGATGCGGTTCATGCTGCTTCGAAGAGGTGCCTGAACATTTTAGCGGTTGCCAATTTTAGGATATGTATGAAAAACGAAAAAAGCGCTGGAAGAGTTATATTCCGCAAGGTCATAATTTGAAACTAATTAACTCGCTGCATATCTGTACGTCGGATGTAAAGGGTATGATGTCCTTTTTTGTTTAAAAGAATAGCACTTAGCAAGCTTTAAAAATAAAAACACTTAAAAAAAGCTAATCAAATATAAAATTCGTTAGGCTAAATAATTTGTGCAAAAAGATAATATCACAATATAAAAATATAAGATTAACAATCTAATTATTACTAAAGTAGCAAAATGAATGACCTCTTAGCTGCTGTTATATAAAATTACAAAAATCGTTATGGGGCAACTTATCTACGGCATAAAGATATACACCTTAAAGTTCATTTTATGATTTCAGTCCTGATACTTATTTGACAAACAATGTATTAATTTAAGAGTCTTGATTAATTCAAATACTTGTATTAGTGATCTGGTTAATTATTTAGAGCTATTACCGAATTTTATATTGAAAACTATTATTTACTTTATCTGGATTCCATTTTCTTAAATTAAAAAAAAAAATAAGTGCTTAATTTTATTTTTCCTTTTGCTAAATTTTATTAAAAGAAGTACGAGAAAAATCATTAAAAATTAATAAGTCCAACAAGTATCTTTCTATATATTGATTTAAAACATCACTTTTAAGAGTAATATTCTATAACGACAAAAAAAAAACTTCTTTCGGAAAACTCAATTACTAAAGTCGTAGAAAATTTAGATAAAACACAAAAACACGGATGAACTTAAAACCAAACTAATATTTCCAGGACATCCAAGATAAATCACAGTAATAACTCAAAATCTGAATATTCTCCTCCCAAAAGAAACTTTTGCACTTAGTCCAAAGTATTTATAATTAGAAAAACCACGACGAGGAAAGAATTTCTTGCTAACTTTCGTGACGAGAGAATAAGAATAATGATAAAAAGCTAAAAAGGAAAAAAAAAGTTAAAATCATAAAGAGCAGACGCAAAAAAAAAAAAAAAATAATGTTTAAAAAATAATGAAAATGCTACAGAAAGAGCCATCTTTTCCAGAAGCAATTTTGCAGCCTTTTCCGTTTATTTTAACAAATGACATTGGTTGCCATTTTTATGACTTCTTTTTTTCCTTTCCAGCAGCCGAAAATTCAATTATCGTTTGGGCTTCAGACGTCCTTCAAGTAATTAGCATACACTAAGTTTTAATACTTAAAATGAGTATACGCTGCATACAATGTCATTTGTTAAGCAGTCAATTAGACTACGTAAACGCCGCAGAGAGTTATTGTTTTCCTTTATTTATTTATTTATTTATTCTTTTGCTCTTCTCCTTCTATCGTTCGTCTCCTCCTTTTATCTCCTATATCCCCACCCCCTCTAAATACATTGGAGATCTGATGCTGTTTGGGGTTGGAATGGTAATTGCCATTTTCTGCTCGAAGTGTATAATGGGGAAATATACCGTTCCGATTCTTCATTATAAATATTCGAAACGCATTAGCGCCTTCTTTTGGCGAATGAACATTCAAAACATGACTTTTCACCTTCTGTGCATAATTCTAGCCTTAATGTGCAACCGCTGCTTTCAGTAGAGTGTGGAAATGCTGTTTATGGTGAGTACTGCGAATATCGATTAACTTTTTCATCGATTTTCCTTAATTTATTGTTTTGTTATATTCCCCGTAGGTATGTTTTAATGTACCGGGTTTGTTTGGAATTTCTTTTATGCTATCATTAAGGCATCGTATTTTATTAAATGTTGTTTTCGCTTTTAAAAGCTTAATGTTAAAGAAAGAACCAAAAATAAAGATACCTTTACGACCAGAAAAACGCTTCAAGATTAATATCATTATGACTTACTTGCACTTTGAAATCAGCATACTTTCAAGTATTGAAAATTTTCGTTTGAACGTATTACGTATTTTTCCTGAACATACAGGGAGAGGGAACCAAAAGTCATCTAGCAATTTTAAATAAATAAAATTTTCAATATTTTATAATAGAATATATTGTTCTATATGCAGGATATTATACTAAGGTTTTAGATATGTTTCTGAACTAAGTATGGAAATCGATATCTCCTACATATGCACCCTTATTCAATTCTCAAATGCAGGATATTTCGATCGTTTTTGTGATGTAGTACTATTCACAGTATTTTTTCCACTAGCCTCGGGGTCTTTATGATAATTTGAATTGAGCAAAGTTGTATTTTCCTCCCAACCAAAATGAAACATGAATAGATAAATTAGATGAAAATGGAAGTGAAGTGAAGAGAATTGGATTTAATGATATGTAAATGAAAGGAAATTAAAATGAGATTAAGGATAACGACTTGCTGATATAGATTTATAATTTGTATTGAAACATCTTGATTATTTTTGTCGATTGAAGTGAATTTTAATGAAAATATTAAGAAAAGAATCAGCTGTTTGCATGAAATAGTTGAACGAGTTTTTTGAACGAGTTTTTTGGTAAGCTACGATTTCATATTTACATCATAATCTAGGATTGATGAGTTAATTGAGACTCGAGAAAGAGAGACTTTATCGATGCTTCAGTGTTAAATAAAAAATTTTATCTTGTGCTCTTGAGAATATTCATTTGTATTTCAGTGGTTATTATCTATTTAATTGAAAGAAACAATGACCAAGAAATAATTTGTGCGGAACGAGCATTACGTACTTAACGGCTTGAAATATCTTTTACTTTATCCCTTGAATTTCTCGATGGGTATTGTTTTTGAGATGATTACTGATTTCAGGAATATTGGTGAATACATGATCTTTAAGATAACCTCAGAGAAAAATCTAAATCTAGTGTAGTGAGATAATGGAAAGCATCCCAAGTCTTCCCAATTTCTCAAGAAAAGTTCCCAGTCGATGTTCTCAATTTTTCATCCATGTTTTCTCAACACGGTAAAAATTGGCATGATTGTGAATCAAGCGGGATCTTCCAAATCATGGAATCCCTTTGAAAGACCCTCTTGCAGCTGGAAACTCTTAACTAATACCCATACCACAGATATAGAATGAGGTCTTTTTTAAATGAAAGAATGTGCAAATTCCATCGACGTGAGAACAAGGGAGCCTTCATTGGTATAGTATCATTGGATTATTTTCCCAAGTATTTCAGTTGTGTGGGTTCGTTATCCATTATTAAATCCCCAAAATTGGATTGTCAAATTTGGATAACAAACAATAAAAAGCTATTTTTCTAAAATATATGGTCACATTTTAATTTTAAAGGGACTATTAGTCCAACTTCTATTATATACGTATATTACGTTTCATATTGAATTCCTTATATGGTAATACTGAAAAGAGTAAAGCCAGTTTTGAACTGTAGCTAATAACACACTATTAATGCTTAGAGTGAATCTAAATTTAAAAGACTAGTTTAATGAAATGAATTACTTGTCTTACATCTACGCACAATTTCATTTTCAGACAGAATATGTATTAAAATGAACATGAAGAACCACTACCCGTAAGACAAATTTGTAGGAGGCAAACATGATTTACATATGATAACACATGATTACATGATAAGAAATACTTTCTTCATGTGGTAGAGGGAATTTTGAGGATGCGCAACTACACAACAATCCCTCTGCAAACCAACATTTGAGAATCGGTCTCTGAGGTAATCGGATTCTCAGACGTTGATTGAGTCGATATATACCTCTCTTATGATGATGCGGATTGTATTATGAAGCAGCGGAACAATACAGAGTTTTGAAGTCTCTGAATTATTGATTTAACTTAAGGTCAAAATTATTGTATAAGGGTAGAAAGGTAGCTCCAATCATATAAGAAAGTCAAATAGAATGAATAACAAATTACTCAGGGAGAAGACCATTATTTGGTGCATTTAATAAATTTACTAAAACAACTAAATTTAAAGTCAGTAATTACATAACTGAAATTAACTTACCTGAGATACGGCAAGTGGTGCTCTGCTGTAGACATTAGTAAATTGGGTAGCTTACATACTGTGGTGGTTATGAGTATGTGGATGTATGTGTGTGTCGATTGTATGAAGAGTCTCTGCGGTGAAGTGTGGATCGTGTGTGATGAAAACGTTTCAGTGTATGTTCCAAATTTTGGGGAACCAATTTAATGCGTTGCTGGAAGGGATGCAAGATCCCTAGGAAGAGAAAGAAAGCGCCTCTATCTTTCCAAAAGAACCGATAACATTCCTGAACATTAAGGGTTCTATGACTTTTTAGGGGTCCTTCTTCTCGTCTATACAATAGGGAATACTTGGTCTTCCTACAAGAAGTTCTGCCCCATTCGATCAATGAAATCCAACAATCCATTGGATCGCCGTGTAGCGGAGCTGATGCACATTAAATATAATTGGGGCCCCAAGTCTTCCCGTTGGTGTGGAGCAGAAATTTGGTAAGGGGGTGCCAGCTCAGTTGTCATCCTCGTCACTTGATTATGGCTCAAAATTAAGATATTCGCCACGAATAGCCCTCGTTTTGCTTCTGTGTGCAACGTTAGTAAGCAATCACAACCTCTGTAATGATCGTATGACTTCATCTTTATCTTCCTTTTTTTTCATTCGCCCCGTTTCTTCATAAGTAGAGAGGGAGGAGTGAGACTTATTTGTATTTATGACGGCTCTTTCACTTGACGAGGTTCTTATAACAAGAACCGTATTAAAAAGAACCCATTAGAACGTGGAGAATAAATCCATACAGTATAATAGTATATTTTGTGGCTAGTTAAATTACGAAACAATACTGAATCAAATAATGTTTAGAAAATGAAGTAAATGTAAATGAACGAAAATGAACTTCACGATATAAATATCTAATTCCTTCGAAATTATCTGGCCACAAAAGGTTCTAAAATGTACAATTAGACAAAATTTATTTTCGGCTCATATTTACTTTTCAGTTTTCACGAAACCCAGCAAATTTTATTATTTAAGCTTTTATACAAACTTTTAAAATAATCTTTACATCTTTTTAAGAGTTTAATGATCTGTTCTTAAATAGATTATATAATTAGAATGCCTGTAATGATTTATAATTGGTGATTATGGTAATCATCACAAAATTAGAATGAAAGGCAATTAATGATTATTCTAATTATCTCAAATTACTCACAGAAAGTTGTTGTTTGAGTTTAAAATCACTGAATGTGTATGTATGTGAAAGTTTGAGAGCTTAATTATCTCTCCAAGTTTCTCAAAAGGAACGTAAGGTTTCTGTAATAATTGTGTATTATTACAGATAGAACTTTCCTTTTTTAAAACTTTTATTCATTACCTTTATTTTCTTATAATAAATTCAGGGTTATTAAAATAAATTAACTAATTTCAAAATTCCATATTTTCATAAATAAACCACAAAGAGCGATATATAACACTTGAATGAACAGGAAAAATATGGAACTTTTTTTACAAGTCCTCTCGATATAACTTCCTTTGGTTATACGTATACTGGCAATTTAATATGTTAATTCCTGCAAAACACTTTGTAAAGTGCCAGTGGTAAGTGATCGTATAGCAAAATAAATCTGTTGTTTAAATTCCCATAATTTTGCAAAAAAAAATGTATACTCTTTGTCTTTTACAACATTCCGAAGGAAGAATCGCATTGGGCTATATCAGGTGACTTAGGTGGTCAGATATGTAACATCGAGTCAGATATGTAACATCGAAGTCGTAAAATACAAAAGACATTCCATAAAAACTAAGAATAAAATCATGAAAATAATAATTAAGAATTATATTCACAACAAAGGTAAATCATTATTTTTCAAAGTACCTTTCCTCAGATTACAAGTGACGGTCTCATCTTTCAACCTCCTTTTCAAAACCAGTTGAGAAGCTTTTTTCTGGAAGCTGCTTCAAAGAATCCTACAATGCTTAAGTTGCGTCTAAATCTGTATTAAATTTCCTACCAAGGATCTTCTCCTTTAACATGGAAGACAGAAGAAAGTCGCTTGGTGCAAGATCTGGACTGTAAGGGGGACATGGCAGGACTTTAATGTGGCATTTAATAAGATATTGCTGAACAGAAGTAGCAACACATGTGGGATAGCATTATCGTAATGTAATGTCCAGTTGCCTAACAGTTCATGGCCATTCTCCATATCTGTTGTCGAAAACTTTCGAAGCAGAAACATAATATTCAAAATTCACAGTAGTTTACGGAGGCACACCATGCCGATAGACGCCACCATTAAAATCAAAGAAAATAATCATCATGATCTTTCCAGGGGATTTGGTTTTTCGAATTTTTTTTTTTCTGAGGCGGAGAATCTGGGTGTTTCCACATACTTGTTGCGGACTTGGTAAAGGGATTAAATGATGCAGCCTAGTTTCACAATCTGCTATTACGGTCTTTAGAAAATTTGGATCATTTTGAAGCATCCATTCACAACACTGTGGAATTTTAGTTTGCATTTGATTTTTAGTAATGTGATGAGGGTTCCGTTTCATTTTTTTAACGTCGCACTAAAAGTAACACGAAGGCTACCTCATAATTTTGAACATCGGTCAAGTAACGAGGACGACACCTGAACTGGCACCCCTCTCCAAACTTCCACACCACGCCAATGTGGGAGGACGTTGAGCCCCGGCAGATTTAACTCCCCGGCTACACGGTGGGTCTTTGTGGCATCAAGGCTCGAACCCAGCACTCAATGAAAACCGTCGGCTGCGAGTCTGATGCTTTAACCACTAGGCTACCGCGGCTACAATGTGAAGAGGGTCTCATCTAGAATAAACATGGAGAAGCTGTAAATTGTTGCGTAGTATGTTAAATATCAAGATTTTAGAAATGTTAATAGATGCTGCTATTTTTTTTCACACGACATTCACCACTTTTCTTGCAAGATTACCCACACAGTATTAACATTTCGATTATTCACAACTCTTTCTGGTCGGCCAGGCTTAGGAGCCAATTCTGTAAACAATCGTACTTTTTTTTTTTGAAATCATCATGCTATCTAAATATCGTAGGTTCCCCAAATCCTTTGTGGTTGTAAGCTTCTTTCATTAACTTAACTGTTTCTGGAGTTGTTTAGTCCAAACGATAGCAAAATTTTATGACACAACGTTTTTATTTTTTAACCTTTTTAACACTCACTTCTATTTCTGTTGGCAAATATAAACTGTTCTTTAAACAAGCACAAAACTACGAAAATAAAATCATCTGTTTCCTTTAAAATATTTATAAATGGTCAGTTAACATTTTGGAAAATCACCTGCACTTTTATTTTTTAGTCCCGTGGTGTTGTCACTATGCAATAATAATAACTATCAGTTTTTATAGAATGTCCTTCGTAGCTTCGTGAAAACCATAGGAGACCCATCTATTTTTAACAAAATAAAACATCCATGGTGTTTCTTTGTATTCATATATTACTTGTATCATTCTGTGTCATTTATGTTTGAAAGCATGGAATTTTGAAATCGGATGTATCATTTTGAATAATTCCGTATATATATATATATATATATATATATATATATATAAACCGAACTTTATTAAATATCGTATGACTTATTCATATTTAGTTTTCATTTAGAAGCCGTGTTTTACTTTCTCAAAAGACTGAACTATCGACTTAAACGGGCTTTTTTTCCACATTTTTCTGAATTATCACATTTTCCTTGACTGTATTTATTTTCTTAAAATGCACACAATATAAACAGGAGTATATAAAGAACTTTTTAGTAAATATTCTACAACTTACTCATAATTATTTTTCATTTCAAAAAGCAAACATTTTATTTTCTCAAAATGACTAAACTGACGACTTATAACCTTCACTTTTTCACAGTTGTCAGAATTTTTTTCTCTGCTACCTGAGTACATTTCATGACAGACTGGATTTAGAACTTTTTTTTGCTCATTCAGAAAAAAAGTGCTGGGAAAGGTGAAAAAAATCTTGACAGTCCAAATACCTTTCAGCGGCCGTAAACGTAGTTTACTATATTAGATAAGTTTTCAGTTTTACTTTTTCGTCGCCGCCGCCGTCTCGTTTGCTCTGCTTGATTAAAGTTCTCGCTGTGGTTTCTTTCTGGTATGTTTCTTGGAATGAATTTCGTTTGACTTACTGCTATGATGTCAAAAAGTTTTAAATGACTCTTCTTTTTTTTTTTTTTTTTTTCGAGTTTATAGAATATCAAGCATTCAAAAATCAGCCACTGGACATCACCAATAAACCAATTATTGTTAATTTTTATGTTAAAACTTATTTGCAATCGCTTGTCCTTTTGTCTATTTGAAAATAAAAGATTAACTGTAAAAAGTTTAAAAAGAAACTTTGGTTGGATCCCATTTTAAGGGAGTTAGGCAAAGCGAGACATTTTTTCGGGATAAATCCATTAAGTTTTCATTACATATGGTAATTATACAGATTTTTTCTGGCAACCCTATGCAGAAGAAGGGTAACACCAAAGTGACATTCTCAAAATCGCCCCAATCAGTTCTCAAAATATGATTTTTACCAAAAATTCTCAAAATTCTCTCTCTCTCTATTTTATCTATCTATTCATTCTATTCTATATATATATATGGAGCATATATATATATATATATATATATATATATATATATATATATATATATATAAATATATATATATATATATATATATATATATATATATATATATATATATATATATATATATATATATACAAATATATATATATATATATATATATATATATTATAAAATGGGTCTGCGATCAGAAAATCTTATAGATTTTCCCATGGAATTTGGGAAGAAAAATATCGGTATGAAATTGTGTATTTCTGAAAAATAAAAATAGTTTGTCGAATGATTTTTAAATCTATTTTACGTAATGTATATTTCTTTGAAAATCGTGACGTATATTCTAAGAAACAAATAATTAATTAATTTGAGCAATAAATCCAAAAAAAAGATATGTATGGTTAAGTATATATATATATATATATATATATATATATATATATATATATATACATCGATCAATAACTCGAGATCAACCCAGAGATATGCGCTCGTAGTAAACCAGTAACCAGGTCTTTCTAGAGTACTAACCTTTGCTTAAACGTGTCAAAATTTTAAGTTGATGGACCAGGAAAAAGGTTTTTTTAAGTGAAGTGAAAAAGGTTTTTCCATGTGGGCCGCATTGTCTTTGTGGAACAAAACAGCAACGAGTCGATGATTCAGAAAGTTGTTTATCGCTATTTACCAACAAAAAAGATTTCTATGGAAAAAAAAAAAAAAGAAAAAAAAAGATTTGGAAAGATTTGAAAAATTGGAACGTGATTAATCCAAAGGTGTTAACAAAAGGTATGTTGATGAAAAAAAAATTCTTGCAAAAAAATGTTGTTTTCAATTTTAGACTCGGGAGTTATGATCGATGTGTTATATATATATGGGAGGTGCGCGCCTGTGTATGAATAACTTCGAGAATTGTGTAGTTTCTTCGAATCTTTCTCTTTTCCATTTATAATTTATTTTTCTCAAGATGGAGACAAAACAAAACTCTTCTTAAATGTTCATATATTCATTATAACTCTTTTTTCCTTTGAATAATTTTCAAAGAATAATTAATTTTATTGAATTAACATCACACAAGTCATTCTTGATGAAATGTTTTGCTGTGTTGTTTGAGTGATGTTCTTGAGTAATGTATTTTTATTGAAATTTCTCCAAGAGATCATTCTGTATTTCTTAGCACTTCTTCGAACAATTGTATTGATCTGCACTGTGCAAATGATCATGGTGACAATATTTGTAAATCTGAAAATATTTCATGAGATTCTTAGAATAAACTGCTGAATTCATATTGAATTTATGTCATATAAAAGTAGTTTTCTATTTTGCTCAGATCATCAGAAAAATCATTGTAATTCCCGTCATATTATAGTGAACCAAATATTAACCCACAATAATAAATGATCAATACTTCGATATTTTAATTTAAAAGAAATTTAAATTAATTTAAAATAGAATCCAAACTATTATTTTCATAAGAACTGTTTTTAAAGAATTATGTTCATATAAAATAATTTTTTTTTAAAAAATTAACATATAATGTACAAATTTCCTCTTTTACTTAGTTGAGTAAGGTGTAATAAAAGGGTCATTCGAAGATGTATACCTGAATAAAAAATGGTTTATTCAACTGATGGCAAATTCAGGACTATAGATGGCCACGACCAAGAATAACACAATTTTTTTAAAACAAATAATTACACATTAAATAAATCTTTTAGAGTCTGTGCCAAAACATCTCTAGGTGCTGAAAAATCTAATTCAAACAAAACAAGTCTTCTATCGGTATAGAACCTACGTTGCCAGTCAATTTCTTTCTTTCTGCTCGATCTTTTTCCCAGCTCGTTTTTCTCCAAACGTTTTGACCTTCCGTTAGGTTTTATTGTGGTCCCTGGGCAGCACAGTTAGCAGGCTGCAATTTTTTTTTCCTCCCGATCCTTACTGATAAACAGATTTGCATTAGATAATTAATGAAAGTTGAAATTTCGTAAATTAAATATTAATAAAAATGCCCTTAAAAGATTAAAAGTATTATATTAGCATTATTAGAGATTAAGTTATGAGTACAACATTATTTTAGAAAATTAATAGAATGAATTAACTTTAAATTCACAGAAATCTAAATATCTTCAACTGAAAATAATACAGGTACAAAAGTTTAATACAAGAAAAATTTAATCAATTATTCATTGCTAATTGAATTCAATATTCTTCTATAGTTCAAGATTGTTATTCCAAAACTATGATTATTTTTTTTATGAAAAGTAAAACCCTACCTATAGATAAACATATAATTACAGTCACCATGCTCGAAACCTTTGAATTACAGTACTTGAAATCAGTTTTCTACTCACTTTAATGTATACTTCATTACATTCTTTTGAGAAAAGTCTCGGCCTGTTTGTGTTTTGGTGTAATAAACTAATTGCTAAAACACCATTACAATATTTTATTTTGACAAAAAATGAAATCCAGAAAATATCTGTAATTTTATTGAAATTAAAACAAACACTTATTGATTTTGAAATATACGATTGTGGAGAATATTTATTTCTGAATTTTTTTTATTATTAGAAATAATTTCATCTGGCTGATAGTTTATGTATGTTTCACCAAACATTTCCAAGAGCTCAACGTCGAATTAAACAAAAACAATTGTACTTTTCTTTACCAAATATTTATATAAGTGTAATATAATTATACTCTAAAAAAAACAAAAAAAAAAAAAAAAAAACAGAAATACTATAAAAGTTCCAATATTAGACGGATATTATAAATAATACATTGTATCGAATTCATTGCATTTTACATTTATTATTATATATTACTTAAATTTAAAAAAAAAATTACAAAAGACAGAGTAAGCATATCTTATTTTACTTTCAAAAAATTTTCATCTGATTTTATAATACATTTTCTATTCTTTTCTCTATAAATGATTGTTAGATTGTGTTTTATTAAGTATTCTTTTGAAAAATCATATTTATTTAGAAAATAAGACATGCTTTTTATATTTGAAACACTAATTACAAATTTGCTTATTTTTATTACACCATATATTTATGTTGAATTCAATTATTGTAAATCAGATATATTCTTCGGCTGCGAATGCTTTTTCTGACTCTTTGAGGGAGAGAGAGTTAGGACCAGATGCGGCAGCGTTAACTCCGAACCCTGAGTCCAAAGATTTGTCCTACCAACCAGGCCGAAGTATATCCCATCGGCTGATAAGGCCTTTAACTTCTAACGTTGTTGTAGAAGAGTTGCTGCAATTCTTTTTTTCATAATTGTGCCACATAGTTCTTAGGTGGTAACTTTTTACTCATTTCTTATATTAAAATTTCAACTTTTAAAAAATTTGTTTACATCTTTCTTCAAACCACAATATCAATAAGTTCCAGTTTTCACTTTAGAAATACACAAAGTTTTTTTCGATTTTTCTCCCATATGCTCCATGTTTCTCCCAATTACCTCGAAGTACCATACCAAGACACAAAAAAAAGCGATACATTTGAGTTTATATATCTCATTTTTCTCAATAACTAAACTTTGGTTTCTTATTAAAATATTTTCTTTTAGCACCACTCTTAGATAAAAAACTATCACAAAAAAATATAATAACTTTTACCTCTGGAATTGTACCTGATATTTTATTAAGCCAGACCATGATTTTCTACGACAAAGTTATATTATTTTATTTCATCATTGTTAGATAACTCTTTCAAAAAGATATTTAAAATTTTAAATTGAATACTGTATTTCATGTATAAGATTTTGGTTTTTATTATAATTATCTTCTACTTCTTCAGATAGTCTATCAAGTATAAAATGTAACTTTTAGCTTAGATTATAGTTCGCATTTTAATAACAATTTGTTTGTTTATCTAATACACTATCTTCTTTATCTCCCATTTTCAGATATTTCATGTTAATATGTATGATGAGCTAAGCTTCAATATACTGCTAATATTTTAAGTAATCCATGGCTTTTCACTAGATAAACGTACATCATTCTTTTATTTTTAAATCACCCACCCATCAGATAGTAGATTCAAACTAGTAAATTTATTGCAAGGTGTTTTCTCTGTCTAAAATATAACATATTTCTTTTTTTAAAGTAGAATAAAAATTAGAATTAAAATCGAAATAAATTTGTTGGGCATAAACATAGATTGATCAACGTGAGAGAGAAGGTAACACGAGACTGTTATTGCAACCCATGATTCTGAACCTCCGTCAAGTGAGAGGAGATAGCCTGAACTTTCATATTACACCAACGAGAGTATCACAAATCTAACGTGCACTATAAAATAGAAGAGTCCCAGAAGTATGAACTCACGATTCTTCGGAAACAACCATGTTACAAGATTGCATCACACTTCACTCAAGCAGTAGACGAAAATTAAAATTGTAGATATATATATATATATATATATATATACTCAATCAAAATAATTTCCGAAAATCACTTATTTGATTTGATGCAAAGGAATATTCACTTCAAAATGGTAAAGAAAGCACATTCCTAAATACTTCTTTGCCATCGTAGTCTAGTGGTCATAGTCACGGACTTGTGGCTGGCGGTTTTCGTCGAGTCGAGGTTTCAAGCCTTGGTGCCACTAAAGACCCGACGTGTAGTCGTGGCTGAAGCATGTTAAATCTGTCGGGGCTTAAAGTGCATTATTTGGCGTGGTGTGGAAGTTTAGCTAGGGAGGTGCCAGCTCAGGTGTCGTCCATATTACTTGATCGGGGTTAAAAATTAAGAGATCTGTCACCAATAGCCCTCGTGTTGCTTCTAGTGTGACATTAATAAAACCAAACCAAACCTAAATACTCATTGCCACTTCATATATATATATATCATATATAATATACTAAACGTAATCTAGTGTGTGTAATTTAATCTATTTAAGAGTAGAAATACATATGCAAAATGTTTCAGAATCAGCATTTTTAATTTTAAAGATTTTCACATTTAATGTTATTAAGTAGCGCAGAATTGGCACTCAATATAGCGAAGGCTCAATGGCCACTTAAAATATGATTTCTTTCAACATCAGGAAATATCAGAACCTGAAATAAAAAATTTAAAAATAATTTAAACATATTACAATATACACAAAAGTATCTATTCTTAAGATAAAATACATAATCCAATCTCCCTCAAATAAATAAATGTATATATATGACACCACCGACTCCGTACCTTCAGTTCTGAAAAATATCATTCAGTTTTTCTACAAAAATCAATCAAAATATATTTTCCATTATATACTTTTAAGTCTACCATTCAATAGGGAAAAAAATAGGACAGGCATATGAAAAATTGAAACTTTACGTAGAAAGAAATCCCCATATGTCAGTTCGGACCCGTTCCCACTGGGTCGATACGGGAAAACCTTTGGAATGATTCCGGTTCTGGAACCTAATGCATTCTCGGTTAATGAAATGCTCCATCATGCTGTCACAAATTCTGCCCTTCCGAAATCCCAATTACTCATATTCTGACCAGAAATAAATTGTTTGGAATTCATCATGGCCTTACAAAACAACGCCACAGCAAGAGAGATACCCGAATAAAAATAATCACCGAGCGTTTTAAGGGTATTGTTGTCTGGGATGAGATTTGGAATGAAATATTGAAAATAATGTGATGGATGAGGTATTTCGGTGAAAGATAAAAGGTGCGAATTAAATTTTTATTGACATTTTTTATGTATCACTGCCTTTTTGTGTTAATTAGTTGAAAGTAGGAATATATTAAGAAATCACGTTCTGTGTGCTTCTTTGCATGTTACTCATTTACGCTAGTTTCGATGCGGTTGATAATGGAAAGATTATCTTTTTTTCAAAATATGAAAAAATATATGGAACAAAAGTGTCCAATTCTACGTCCTCAACGAAAACTTTAGATTCCCAGCTAAAATAACAGCACGTTTCATCAAAAACAACTGATTTTTTTTTTTTTTCAATTTTTTTCTATTATAGTACGTAATTTTTTTTTTTGTCATGTCCAAAAAAAAACTATGAACATGCCAAATGAGCGATGATCGCACCAAACTGGCAGCCTGGTGACCATAACGTTTGAATTTTTTAAAAATATTTTTATACGTAATGTAAGCTAGGATTCACGAGGTAGATATAGGAATTGCTTATAAACGATGCCCTTAGAAACAATTTGAGGGCTATTTGCAATTGTCTTCGTAACTTCGAATCTCGGTCTAGAGACGAAAATGATACCTGAGTTCGTCACTCCTATTCCGAATTTCCACACCTCGTTAATGGGAGGACTAGAGATCTTGCCCAGATATAACGTGCATTATCCCCTCTACAAGGCAGGCTTTAGTAGCATCAGGACTCGAATCCAATACCCACCGAAATAAACACCGACAACGATTTCGCGAACTTAACCATTAAGATACACTGACTCGCGAGAGACCCCTGAGAGAATACAGATACATTCGATGAATTCAGAAAAACAATCATGTAAACAATTTGTAATCCTGTAAATATCATTAATCCCCTCACCTAAATATATTAAGTTTTATACCTATTTCAAAGAGTTGTCCCACTTTATTGTTGAATATTGGGTGAATTCACTTTGAACAACAAGATATATCACTGGAAGTGTTAGTTTTTAGCGGATGACACAAGTTATATCCATAATATAAGGATACAAAGGAATTTGTACTCCACATTATAGTTAAAGAATCACAAACGATTTCGCCAATCAGCTATGACCAGTCATTTTGAACCTACACATCTTATCCCTCAGCAATTGTACTCCACATCATAATGAGTGATATGATGTGGAGTACAAATATGACCAGTAATATTTGTACTCCACATCATATCTCTCACCAATAGAAATGAATACTTAAAAGCATCCAGTGAAATATATCTACGACGGTATTAGGTTTACTCCAATTTGCTTAGTGTGCTTATGTTAAATATCCTCTTACCAAAAGAGCAAAAACAAGTTTTTCTTATGTTTTGCTAGTTAAATTCTATATTTATTCTTTGTCTGGTAAAGTAACGTTCAAGAAAAAATATTTAGCTTAATTAAATTTTTAAATTATTGTATATTAGCAATGTACCATCTATTTTAGGCCCTTACATTCAATACGACTTGAACAAAGGTTGTCGGAAAATTAAAGGATAACTTGCTGACGAACATCGATATTTTTAAATATGTGGGAACTGGAGTAAATTTGTTTTGACACAATAGGAAAACCAATGTGCTTGATATGTAATAATGCTATGAGAATGAACTAAAGTTTTATAGATAAAATCTTATTATAAACCACTCACTATGATACAAACAAGGAATGCGTTCAGTTCTACTCACAAGGAATACGAGTAGCATTCCTGTTATGAAAGTAAACTTCACTTAAAAAAACTTTAAAAAAGAAAGTGAAAATCCATAACTGCTTATATTAAAGCGACTGTTTTGACTTTTATTTGTTAGAATTTGTCCTATGTTTGGAAATGATTCTGAAATCCTTTATAATAAATAAACAGTTTCATGACTATTTTTCTCATTCTCTCTTTCACAGTCTCTCTCAAGGTGGTTTCACAAATCCATGTTAAAGAAATAAAGTTGGCGTAGTAAAAATTATTATTACCGATCATCTTGAAAATAACAATGTATCGATTGAGATTTAGAATTCATCTCAGTAAGAATGAAATATAAAATACTATGATATATGCAGATGTATTTTTGTGAGAAGATTCAAAGTATGGATAAGATTACTATTGTATTTTGTTTGAATTTGATTTAATTTAATAGTAGTTAAGCTAATTATATAAATACTTGTTCAATGTATGTATACGATTTATATCATATTTTTTCGAACCTAAATTTTGGTCTACTGCACACTTTTCGGAAAACATTACTCTCTATCATCTTATTCAAAAAATTCCCGACTCATGATCTTGATATCAGTAATGTAGTTGTGAGTTTTCAGATTTCTCTCTTCATTAAATATTTAAGAATACTTCCAAACATCAGGTAAAAAAAGCAATCACTGAAGATGATTTTTTCCATTCTTTTCAATACATTTTAACGCATTTAATTACAATGACTAACCTAGCTTTGAGAAGAAAAGTAAGAAACTCCACAGGTTTAACATAATACTTGCAAATTTACGGTAGTGATTGGTAGGAGCCCTAATCTTGTCGAGAGCGCATAATTTTTTTACAAACCCGCAATGCAAGAAATCGAATGGTACCATATCAGATGACGTACATAGTCGGATGTGTAAAATCAAGTCTTCTGGTCTATTGCGGTCGAACCAACCATGAGGTAGCTCCAAGAAAACTTTTAAGATAGATTTAGTGAAATTCAAAACGAACACACGGAAGCCATCGATTTTCCACGATACAAAACCTTCTCATTTTCCCTTTGTTTTCATAAATAACTTATCATTCTGTGTCGTTTATTTTTGAAAATACGAAGTTTTGGAATCAGATGATTCATTTTGAATAACCGTGTACTTTCCAAACTTCTCTATAAACCAAGGCTAACGAACACTTTAAAACGAAGAGTTTCGTCTGTACATTACGCATTAAGTTCTTTTTCTGTTTTGTACATCATTTTTCGCTCCTCTAAGATAATGCATTGAAAGCGTTGAAATTTAATTGATTTACTTTCAAAGCTTTCCACTTCGAATGTAAATATCAAGGTAGTAGAAAAGTATTTTACTTGAAGCTTTCTCAAGGCAACACCTATCCACTGTATTGACGAAGCTAGATTCGATGTCTCTCGATTGTTCTCTGTCTAGTGTGTACTATATCGGAAATTATTGCGGCTTTGCAAGAAGTTCCAGTTTGTTTCGAACATTCTGGAACATCTACTAGACCTTGACACAAACATGTATAAAAGCTGCACCCCTTGTACAATTCCAGCCAGTATCAGTCGAGAATTTATCTTTCTATTGCTATCGAATCTATCATGCAGAAGAGTACTGAGAAATTAATTTTGTGGGATAAATATCATTATTACCATGAAAGAAGTAATTTCTTTAGTAAAGTGATTGTTTTGAATTGTTATCAGCAATTTTTATAGTTTTCTATACATATTCTATAAGGATACAACATCCACTCTTCTACTTTTAGCACTGACCCAGTGGAATATTTCGGAAACAGCAAAGATTTGTCTATTATTTTCTCAGGATCTGATTTAGATGGAATCCCTTTTCCCCCTTATTGATGAAAATATTTAAGCATGAAGAGAAAAAAGAATTTGTTATCTTAAAGTATAGAACACCTAAATAGTATAATAAAAGAATTATCCTGAAATATTTCAGTTTCCACAAAAAAAATAAATAATAAAAAAAAAAAACTTGGATGTTCATATATCCCTTTACATCTCCCTGGGTACCCATTGCTATTATGAATGCATACATTGTTATGTGCGGGTTTGTTATAATTGACGGTATTAAAAATTCATGACAGGTTATACAGAATCATGGATAAATTCTTAAGTGGAACAAAAGTGAAGCATCAACAAGTATACAGTCGAGCCTAGTTCCAAATTTATTAGTATTATATATTAATTCTATTTAGCATTAAATATATATATATAATGATTTCACTCAACTTTAATTTAATTTAATAATTTATCCTATAATTTAACTATTATAGTAAGGAGTTCATCAATATTTCCTAATACTATTCCCTTCAATGTTACAATTCATACAATTTCTAAATCTGTTCAGTCAGTGGTTTTCACGCATCACAGCATAGGGGTAATCCATACCAGACTTTTCTTCTCCAGATAAAATACCTAACGATCCTAAAATATATTACTATGTGATCTGAATAATTATTGCATTCAAATCCAAACAAGGGAAGTTTCTTCCTCTTTTAGTTAAGTTTATATTAACGCCGCACTAGAAGAAACACGAGGGCTATTGGCGACGGACCTCGTAATTTTGAACCACGGACAAGTGACGAGGACGACACCTGAGCTGGCACCCCCTCTCCTAACATCAACACCACGCCAACGGGAGGACTTTGGGCCCCGAACAGATTTAACGTGCATCAGCCCCGGTTACACGACGGGTCTTTGGCGGCCAAGGATCGAACCCGCGACTGAACGAAAACCACCGATCGCTAGTTCACGGCCTTGACCACTAGGCTACCGCGGCCTCTTTCTCTTTTGAACTGACTACAAAGGCGAAAGTCACATGTTGTATTTGTCACAAATTTCATGATGTAAAACTATTCACTCTTTCTGATTGAAGGTAAAATAAAGTCTTCATTCAGTGAATTCATGTTTCTTCCGCCCTGACTCTTACAAAAGTTAGTATCGTTAATTCATATATATATATATATATAACAGCTATTGAAACTTTAGAGAACGAGGGGCAGATACCCCCCCCCGACCTTCAACAGACAACAACATATCATTCTTGAGTAAATGCATTGTATCCGAATGTACCATTTTATGTGAACTAGATAAATCAACTTTTAATTCAATGAATCTTTTAATTACTGGGACTGAACATCTTTATTATAATACCTTGTATGTATCTGAATGGAGATGTGATAGATGGACATTATACATAATATTTGAAAATAATTCACCTAACCTTATCAATATGATATCCCGAATGAATATGGCCACGATTCGACGACTGTACCTATAAGAATTGATATATAAAGTACATGCTCTGTCACCACATGGATTTGATGTGATATAAGTCGGTATGATATAATCTATGCAGAAGCGATCTAGCGTGAAAGAATTATTAGCGAAAAGAACGTTTGAAGTTTGAACAATCATTTCACGTACTGAAGTAAAAACGTAGATAAAAGGAACTGAACGTAGTACTGAAGTAAAAACGTAGGTAATGAACGTAGATAAAAGGTCAACAGATCGATGAATAAGTATAAAAAAAAAAGAAAAAGCTGGTGAGATGTATTTTAAATAATATCTTTTTAAAATGGGGTTTTACGTACAATTTTTTAAGGACAAATTTAAAATCCATGCTTTACATATTTTAGAGTTTCTACTAAAGAAAATATTGGACATTTAGAGGGATCTTTCGTATTAATATTAATATTTTGATTATGCTATATATTTAGGCTAAAAACTCGACCTATTTATTAAAGCTTTAAATATGCTCTTTGTGTGTATTTCGGAATTTCTATTTCTAAAATGTTTGAAATTATCATTACATGATTTCGTAATATTAGTATTAATATTTTTATATGCATGATACATGCGAACGTTAAAATTATGTATACTAAACGTTATACAAAACGTTAAAATATGTATACTAAACGTTATACTAAACGTTAAAATATGTATACTAAACGTTATACTAAACGTTAAAATATGTATACTAAACGTTAAAATTATTTAGACTGTTTTAAACTTGCTATCAATGTGTCATAAAAAGGAGTAAATGTCTTGTTTTAATACTTAACTACATGAAAGATCATAAGTGTTCTGGCTTTGAGTACAAAGCAAAATCTTTTAGATATAGCTAAGGATCTGGGTGTTAATGCAGAATCCACTTTATATGCATTTGAGATACAGAAATTTATCTCAGAAAGTCCAAATTAAGAAGAGGAATTCTCAAAGATAGCTGTTAATCATGTAATCGAGGATGGAAAATTGAAACTGTTAGGGAGAATAAAAAATGCTAAAAATAGAAATATATAAGAAAGAAATTAACTGCTGGAGCTTGAGTTGCAAATTAAACAACTTGAATTAGAAAAATTAAAATCACAAGAGGCTGGAGTAATTTGAAATTACGAATCACGTGTAGGGATTGCTCCAATAATTCATAGTAAAAATACTATAATGCAGCTTCTCCAAAAATATGAAAATAGTTATTAAAGGGCAATTATTTTTAAAATTATTCGAAAACAGTGAAAGCTTTGAAAAATACCTAAAGATAAATGGGTTACATTTTTGTTAGGACTTGATCCACTTGATGTTAAGGAACAAATTGCGAGGAAAGAATTTAAAGGATATGGTTTTATTAAAAACTTCTTAATTAATCGTTGTAGACAAAATCCCGAAGGACTCAGACAAAATTTTATTCATATGGGAAAGATAATGACTCAACTTGGCGTACATCCGCACTTGAATGAAACACTTGTTTTTCGGAATATCTCAAATAACTCAAAATTGATACTTTTGTCGAATTAAAAAGTTTAATAGAGGCAAATCAGATTAAATAAAGGGTAAACAATGAATGTACAGAACATTTAATTGATCAGTGGAAGAATTTTGTTTCACATTATGTGGCCGAATTATTAGATAATTATGGAAGTGTTAGATCAACTCTAATAAAAAAACAGTATAATATACAGTTCTAGTTGAACTTCATCACAATCAAACCAGTTATAAAGACTCAAATAACCCATTTCAAGAAAGTTAAAGCAAAAGCGTTTTGTTACAAACTATCCTCAGACAAATTTTCCAGTATATCAAGATCATGTTCCTCAAACTCAGTAAAAGCCTAACCAAGCAAAATAAATGTAAGCCTTTCCCCAAGGCCAAATTAGGACTCAACTTCATAAATATGAGTCATTTGGGCAGAATAAGAATCAAGAAGATAGGGAAATATCATGACCAACTATTCATTATGACTATAGTATACCTGATGAATTAGTCGGTCAGAAAAATAAACATCTAGAAAACTCCGAACTAAAGGAAGATAAGTAGCAATTATAACCTTTACTATCGGTCGAGTCTATTTTGCCTGAAAGGAATATGATACCATTAATCTCTCAAGTGTTTGTGATATTGAATCAAATGTATCAATAATTCCACAAAAACTATTGTCTCTAATGAGGTAGAGAGATAAACCTTCCAAAGGATAGCAACCTCTTGTTCTTCAAACCTCTGGGTCCGTTCTAAATTATTTAATTATTGAGGTCAGATGAAGATAGAAAAATTTGAAAAGATTACGGCATTATTAGTTATTAAAACTAATATTCCAGATTGTTTATTTTCTTAGAAGCATATGAATACTTTCCAATTACAATTAGGTATTCCTAATTGCCATGTCATACAATGTGGAAAATTTTAAATTATGCAAATTCTAAATTAGATGTGTCGTCAGTCTCTTTATGTCTGCTTAAGAGTAGAACAAATAGTAGATGGAAAAGGAGGTATAATGAAAAATTCGGAGCTTTGTACAAAGGGGATCCGATACTAACTTCTAGCTCGGAAAAACGCATGGTGTATGTGGAGGAAAATTCGCAATGAAATTCAAAGCATTTTCACCTGGGAATACTGAAGCGGAGGGTATATTCTTTGCTAGACAATTTTTCACACATTTTTTCAAAAACCTATTATGACGTGAGCTGTAATAGAATCAAGCCTCAGAAATTTGTACACATTTCTGTATTTCCAGTGTCCTTGTGCGCACATTATACTTCACCTCAGAATAACAAAGAAATTGAGATTCAGATAAGGAGACTTAGAAGCAAATATTATTAAATCTTCACATAGTTCTTATGCTGCTCCTGTGACATAAGTTATGAGAAAAAATTAAGGTAAAAAGGCATGTATGTAACACATCAATCAATAACTCCCGAGATTAACCCAGAGATGGCTCTCGTAGTAAACCAGTAACCAGGTCTTTCTAGAATACGAACCTTTGCTTGAAACGTGTCAAAATTTTAAGTCGATCGGACCAGAAACAGCTGAGTTATCGAGGTTGGAGTAAAGTCGTTTTGTAGTTTGTTTAAAAAATGGAAAAAACCGAGTTTCGTGTTCTGATAAAACATTGTTTTTTAATGGGTAAAAACACCGTGCAAGCGAAACAATGGATTGAAAAATTTTACCCGGACTCTTGTCCATCAAAAGCAACGATTTGTCGGTGGTTTGCCGAGTTTAAACGTGGTCGTACCGACACAAATGACGCGGAACGCTTGGGTAGACCTGTGGAAGCCGTTACACCGGAAAATGTGAGTGAAGTGACAAAAATTATAATGAAAGATCGTCAAGTGAAGCTCCGTGAGATTGCTGAGATGACACAGATATCATATGGAAGTGTATTTACTGAAAAAGGTTTTTTGAAGTGAAGTGAAAAAGGTTTTTTCCAAGTGGGTGCCGCGATTGCTTTCGATGGAACAAAAACAGCAACGAGTCGAAAAAAAAAGATTTGGAAAAGCATTGGAACGATTGTATCACCCTAAAAGGTGATTAACAAAAGGTGTTATGTTGATGAATAAAAAACAAATTTGCAAAAAAAATGTTGTTTTCAATGTTAGTCTCGGGAGTTATTGATTGATGTGTTACATTGTTTACAGAAAATTAAATCAAATTACTAAAACAGACATAGAACACGTTCCAAGAATAGATGCCTTGTTATATCACACAATTAACAAAAGCCCAATATTTTTCTACATTAGTTTTAACTTCAGGATATTAGCTTGTTAAAATTAGTGATAGTGATACTGAAAAATTAGCTTTCACAACAAATTGGGAATTTATGAATGGCTGAAGTTACCTTTCGAATGGAAAAATTCACCCAATATTTTCCAGAGAACTAACTGTTAAACAAATTTTAAATAATTATTAAGTACATTTTGCACTAAATTACTTTGATGATATTATAATGTGTTCAGAGATAGCTGGGAAGATCCTGTCCAACATCTAAAAATTATTTACTATCTGTGAAAAAAAGGGAACATAAATTTTAAAAAATGTAAATGCCAATTTGGTAAAATAATAATTAAATTTTTAGGATGTAAAATTTCAGTGAAGGACATTGCTTTCTAAGTAATAGTAACATCAAAATCATCAAACGGGTGAATTCTCCAAAAAAATGTAAATTAACTCTAAAGATATTTAGGTAGTATCAGTATTTATTACAAGTTTAAAAGTAATTATGCAAAACTAAGGTTTCTCCTAAACAAGTTGCTTAAAAAGATGCTACATGAGATTGGAAAAAAGAATATTAGCAAACGTTCTTAAATTTAAAGAACTCTTTAATTTCAAACCAATTTTATCCCTTTTTTCCTCCAAATTATAAATATCATATAGATGCATCTCAAGAAGCTTTTGGAATGGTTTTAAAACAAGAGCATATCCTGATGGTTCACAGCTTTTTATTTCTTTTCATTCCAGTCAGTTAAGGCCTTATGAAAGGAACTGTGCAGTCAATTCACATATGTAATTCTTAATTATAAAATGAAGCATTAAACTAACACATAAAATAGTTTTTATAATTGTTTCCTAAATTTATCGTTAATTTTTATATATTCATTTGTATACTTATAAAATATAATTGTTTTTATTAATTAAAAATTTAATAAAGTGTGCTGATTTAATTCAACTGAACTGTCAGCTTTCGAAGACATGTTCACGGATTTTGAACTCAACTCACAAAGAAAGGTTTTATAGATGAAATGGGCTGGTTGTAATTGCGGTGAGTCAGATTTTTCTGCTACTTAAAGCTTCCGATATTAGATTTTAGTAGTACAAACGAAGGCATTTGCTTTTCACTTAAAAGTAAATGTAGACTGTTGCACAGTGGTATTTCTAAGAAATAACCTTCATTTTTGAACTTTTTGGAAGTACTCACAGGTTGGCGAGATCTTCAGACTCGAAGCTTGCAGTTTTTCCAATGCTTTTGCACAATTCCTGGACTTATGATTCCGCTGAAGAATTTTATGTAATCAGTCCGAGTTAGGTTCAAAAATCTTCTGTGACCGACTCAACTCTTGACCTTATTGAACATATTAGGCATCTCTTTTTTAAATTAACTATTGTTATTGAAAATGAAGACATTGAAGACTTAAAAATAAGTGTTCTCAAGAAAATTTGAATATGTAAATCGTTGTGATGCGACGCGGCTCTAACTGGCTAACAAAATAGATAAGGAAAAAAAAACAAGTCAGGCACGAATCATATGCGAGAATTTCTCACAGCTCGTATCGAAACTTGTAGAAATTATTGTAGTCAAAAGTGAAAGTTGAAAATTTAAGTAATATATAATTCTCTCTCCCTCATTTATTTATATATATATATATATATATATATATATATATATATATATATATATATAGCAATTTCAGTAGCATTCAGATCATCAACTTATAAGTTCACACCGTAAGCAAATCCATGCAATTCGAAGGCACACTCAGGGGCTTTCGGCATATCCTCGTAATTGGATGCATTCTGGGATGATATGACATCATATAAAGACCTGCAGTATAATCCATAACTTCACTTTTAATAGAGATTTGGAGAAAATTTGAATTCCGAGAACATACATTTTATCGCCAAAGTCGCCATTTGTACACAAAACAAAAAACTGCTAGCCAAGTTTGTCGCTAAGCTTGAAATTCCTCGTTAAATTTTTCCTTGGTATCTAGTTCCCCTAAGAGTATAATATGTTCACCTTTTGATTTTATAATGAAGCCATATTTCGTTCTTTCATCCATCTGGTTCAAAATCAAATTCACAGTGGATACAGTACGTACATTTCAGCACCGATGTGTTGTAAGACCAACAAACTGCACGTAATCCAGCAATTAGACTTCTCGTAAAATAATCTGATTACCAGAACTGCTGTCGTCTAGGCATCTTTTACTCCATATGTACCTTCGGGAATGTAGAACTTCTCGAATTTCTGGATTCCCCAGACGACGGAGAATAGCGACTAATGGTTCATTTGCTATTTCCTTCCCTTTATTTCTGTACTACCAACTAACGTTTCAAATCCTCTATATTCCCCGAAAATTGCATATTGATACGGCTGAACCTTCATGGTAATGCTTTTTTTATGTCGGGTAAATATATAATAAATATACATATATGCAAGCACATTTACAAACACACACATATTTACACACACACACATTTACACACACACATATTTATATATATACATAAAATTTACAATATATTTATTCTAAGAAAAATTAACTAATGAAGACATGTCACATATATGCACACACACATTTACACACACACACATATATATATATATATATACATAAAATTTACAATTTATTTATTCTAAGAAAAATTAAGTATTGAAGACATGTCACATAAATTAGTAGCGAAATTTTAGAAACAATAATTGATTTTTTATTCATTCTTTTTCAATAAAAATATATGCTAATAATATTTATTCATATATTTATTTACGTTAGTCGTGAAATAAATGTTGGTGATTCTTGTATTTTATAAATATACGAACTTATAAATTAAAGACATTTTGATGTTTACATAGCCATAAGTTTCTAAAAATACTTGATTTCCTTTAAAAACGCAGTATTTTAATTTTTGAAATGTATCCAAATATTTGTTCATTTAGTGATACTGAAATGTTTATTGATATTATGATCTTCATTTAATTCTTATTTAATATGCTACACGGGTTTTACAGGCAATTTAATTTAAACATTATAAACATTTATGTTTTCTCAAAAATTAATCAAAGCCAAAATCTAAAAGAAAGACTGATTAAATATTGGTGATATAATATTAGCAATAAAAAAGAAAAGTAAGTTCTTGAAGAACATAATTCAATCTAAAGAAAATGTTTACCTTAAGCTGTTTTAAATTCATGAAAGCTTTTCTACAGCAATCGTAGGAAGGGGCGTTCTTTTCAATATCAGATTTTGCTCTGTCATTATTCTTTTTATTAGTTTTAAAAGGATGTTAAGAAAACAATTTTACAGATACGCTACGTGTTGCTTCTTTATATTTTAAATTCGAATGCAAAGCTCTTATAATTCAAAAAGTAATAAATTACATTTTATTTATTCTTTTTTTAATTGATATTTGCAGTACAATTTTTAAGAAAATAAGATATTTATGTTAAAAATAATCGATTCGATGTAATTAGCAAATCTTCATTAGTTTTAAGGTTCAAGTACATGTTCTACACTAAAACATGATATTCTTAATGATGAAAAAGCTATTTCTGAACAATAAAAATTTTGAAGATTTTCAGAAGTAAAAGTAAAACAAACAAATAAAAAAAGACCAATTTTTGAAGTAATATAGAACAATTAATGTACTTAACATAAAACGAGACGATTGAGTTAAATGCAACAAATGAGTTATGATTAGGTTTTAAAAAATTCTAGATTTAAAGTCAATGGATGCAAAGATAAGCATACTTAAGCATGATATTTAGTAATATTTTTCTTCAAAGAATGCTCCAAATATCAGTCTCCCTTTCAATTACAATCGAAGTCACTGATAGCTACTAAAAGATAAAATTCAGTTCCCTTCTTCTCTTAGCATACATTCGTAATCAACTTTAGGAAATGAATGGGAACTCATTAGAATAGAAGGTGTAAAACATTTTGAAATGTATGGTGGTGCAGCGAATGTTTTTTACCTTCCTGTGGAAGATTAGAAAATGTTTTGACGCCAACCAGGCAAGCTGAATCGATACAACCCTGTAATAAAATATTTATTTGAGCCCCCTTTGAATGAGATTTTATTAATGACACTTAACATGGAGCCCGAACTCATAACCTCGAGATAAAAGTTTCGAGTACCTCCCCCTCCCTTCCCTTCGATAAACTTTTTTTTTTCTCTAAGAGGCTCTTAGCAGCAGCTAAATTTCAGTTATGAGACAAAGTTAGAATAAAAAGTTACATAGAAGTAAAATATTCTACAAAATAGGAAAACATAGTTTTTGCAAAAGGAAAAATAAGATTGAAAGTGACAAAATTTACTTTGATGAAAACTCCTTGTATAAAACATTTAGGAAATTTTAGTTTATTTTAATAATATTTTCAGTTCAATAATTTTTTTTTTAAATTCCTGTTAATTTTAACTTCATTCTTACATTTAATCCAAAAACGGATTATAATATTGAATACAATTTCAGCACTGAATGATTATTAAAATGCATTGTTTCAACTGCATTAAAATTTTAAAAAAAAATTAAAAAAGACAAAATAAGTTTAATACTTATAAAGTTTTTAAAGTTTTGCATTTGATCTCATTTACAATAAATAAAAAACTAGAACATTAGACATAATTATTCTACTTCTGAAAAAATGATATTGCTTATCAGAAAATTTTTAAAACTTTTCGAAATATTTATTGTTGATGAATGTGAGTGTGAGAGAGAATCTATTTTAAAGAAAACGTAAATCATATTTTATACCTGTTAGATGGCGAAGATCAATAAAACCTTTTTGGAAATCAACTGTATGGAAATCGGTGTTATTAATGGTTCTAAAATTACTTTATTTTTGAAGAGGAAGGACAGATTACAGACTAAACAGAATTGTTAAATTACATTAATTATCCAAACGGCTTTATAATTTTTGAATCTATGTTATGATTTATTCTTTAAAGAAATAAGCAGAAATACGAAACATAAACGCTCAAATGAGGTCTTATGAATTATCTGCAAGAAAATTAGCGATTTAACATAATTGTAATTAATTTTTAAAATACCTAGAATTTTCTACGCTTATTGAAAAAAGGCAAGCAGACGCAATATAATCATATCTTACGAGTACTGAAAAGTACTAAGTCTCTAAGTACAAAAATGGTAACTAGAAATGTCTGAAAAATAATCTTAGTGATTCTTATATGCTAATGAAACGGCTCGCTATATTAACGACAACAGAAACTAAAGTGCTTCAATGATTAACCTCATAGGGAATCACTTTTGGATAAGTTGTTAAGAGCACTGAAAAAAACGGACGAGTATTTTTCGGCTCGACAAATTAAGTTTTTAAACCATCCATAACTTAAAGTCAACCGATGACCTCTTCCCCACGAAAGTAAAAGCTTTTTAGTTTAGTTTTTATTAACGTCACACTAGAAGCAACATGAAAGCTATTGGTGGCGAACCTCGTGACTTTGAACCTCCATCAAGTGACGAGGACGACATCTGAGCTAGCACCGCCCTCCTAACTTCCACGCCGTGCCAAAGGAAGTACTTTGGATCCCGACAGATTTAACGTGCATCAGCCCCGGCTACACGGAAGGTCTTTAGAGGCCAAGGATATAACCCGCGACTGAATGAAAATCACCGGCACGGATTAAAAGACCAGTATCCCAAAAACATTCGTCACTAAAGTAGTGATTCAGGACTTGAATAAAGAATGACAGTACAGATTAGAACAATTGGATGTGTACTGATGCAAAACATTTGTCTCTCTGTGCCTAAGTGAGGTAGCCACATATAAATCGCGATTAATGACATATCGGTACGGCTCATATGTTCAAATAGATCACCATTTGAACTAGAGATAGCTAATCACGCCAAAAAAAAATATCCAAATGAAACACAACGCAACAGGGAGGGGATGTATGTTTACTATAGTAATGGCTGGAAAAATAAAATTTTCTATAAATATCATTCAGAACGTATATTCCATGTCATCGCAACTGCTAAAGAATGAGTATTGCTTCAAGAACTACAGAGAAAATTAAATTGCCTTGATAACTAACCCGATGAGGATTCCCTTTTGGCTTAGTTCACAAGAGCATTGTCCTGCATTGTCCAACCGAAAGAGTGAGAGCTTGAATTGCTATCGTCCCTTAAGGTCAACTGATGACCTTTTCGCCATGGGATGGAAAACCAGTCCTCAAAAAATGACAGAAAACATTTGCCGCAGAATTATTGATAAATGACTACTTCAAGCAATCTCTTATACCTATCAAAAACTCTTCAAATGCTCATTCAAACAATAAAAATTTTAATTAAATCATCAAAGTAATCAAAAGCTCAATGTATGTGATAGTGTATAAAAGATACATTATTTAAAAATATTACAGTTTACAAAACAAAATGGAATTAATAAAGACTTTTAAAAGTAAAAAAAAAATCATATTGTGAAATATGAATATAATAATAACTAAGGGCTATTGATAGAAAAAGGTACAAAAAAAAATGATAATTGAAATGACTGAAAAATAGCCCAAATGGTGTTTCTGTTTCTTTTCTTTCTTTTTCTTTCTTTCTTTTTTTCCATCAAAATGATAATACGAAACTGAAATTTGTTTTTAAATGACAAAACCTTCTTAATTTATTTTTCGTAACTTTAAGAAAATTCATAAAATATTGGATTACATAGAGAAGTTGAAATTTTACAGAAACAAATCAAGGAGAGATTTTAGTCTGATAGCTATAAAATTTTTCATTGAATCTTTTTCATTATTAGATGAATTACAAATGCTTAGCATCAAAAGAAAAACTTTTGGATTTATGGAACATAATTAATGAGCTCATTATGTATGATGCTCTACAGTACTGAAAATCTGGAACATAAGAAAAACAATACATTTTAAAGCATTCTTTACTAGCTTAAATAAATTTCAGTTATCTCTACTCATTTTTTTCAATTTAATTTTTCCTAAGTTTAAATCAGGGAAAAAATGTATCCCAAAAAATAATTTCCTTTACGGGAAAACAAATCTATTTTACCAATCATCCAATTTCTCAACGTCCAATAAATGATTCAAAGAAGAAACGGAAAATAAGCATCCCTTGAAATAACGAGAGAGAGAGAAAAAAAATTATCTTTCCTGTATCGGACCATTTCCTTTTTATGATGTCTCGAGAAATGATAATGGATTTGAAAAGCGGTTTTTGTTTTAAACATGTGGAAGAAAGAATTCTAAAAAATAAAATTTAGTCTTCGAGAACAAAAGAGATTAAATGCCGCATTAAGCGCATTTTTGGAATGAACTCAAAAATCCATAAATAATATGCAGATGAATAAAGGACAAAACTATGGAAGAGTAGCTTTTAATAAAGGGGAAGATACAGATCCACGGTTCTCTACATTGTAAATGGATTTTTTTTTGTTCTTGTATCTTCTTGTGCAGTAATGGAAGATGGATACATTTTAAAGAAGGAAGTATCAGTAATTGATATAAACATATGTTGAAATAGCCCAAAAAAGGAAGGAAAATGTTCAGCAGGCATATTTTTTTGATGTTTTGTTTCGTTCTGTTTATTTGTTTATTTATTTTTATTTCATGTTTTTTTGTCATTTTAAATATGCTAGATTATAAAAGAATTGACTATGTGAATTTAAAAATAATATTCAAGGGAAATGGGACTAATTTGTTATGTCATTATTACGCTAGGCTTAGTTTCAACTGAGTAAATCTTTAAAAGGATAACAAAATGTCCAATTGTTGGAACTTATGCTTTACGTCAAAGGCTAAAACCATTTTTAACCTGCCGCTCTCTTCTTAAGAAATTATTCACCACCCCTTAAAAAAAAAAAAAAAAAAAATGCGGACTTCCTTTCTCGAAATCAATATTATAAAAACCCCAGAGTTCCATAATTTTGTTTCCGTCTTCGAAATGCATTTATTCCATGCAGTTATAAACATGGTCATATGGACATAATGTTTAATAGCGGGGCATTTGTTTAATAACATGGTCACATTAGAATTTTTTTTGATTGAATGGTTATTTATGTAGCATTTACGAGGGCAATGAGAGCCGAGCATCATAATTTTAAACCTCGATCAAGTGACGAGTACGATACCTGAGGTAGCACCTCCTTCTTTAAACTTTTATGCCATGCTAACTGTAGGCCATGGAACCTCGACTGGTTTAACGTGAATCAGCACCACTGCATTTTAGATCTATAGTGGCATCAATACTCAACGGAAATTACAATGGACGCGAGTTCGAGAGCATGACCACTAGGCTACCACGGCCGATATTATTACTAAGTAAATATCATTAGGTACTGAAACAACCACTTTTGCAATGGATAAATGGTTATATTTCTAAGAACTTTTGGATTTAAATAAAATTTTGTTGGAAAATCATGATTATTATGTATATAATTGTATTTATTTATAAGAGTTTTTATTGCTGACAATCATTAATAAATATGTTATTATAAATATCATTTTTCTCAAAGAGATTATTAGCAGTATCAGAATATTTTAATATAGTTTATTTTCGGTCATATACTAAATTAGAACAATGAAATGGATAAACAACAAATAATTTTTATTTTTATCATTATTACAACTGGAACTATTATTTAATGTGTTAAAGTAAATAATTCACTAGTCCTTGAAAAAATTCTAGATTTATTTTTTCACAACAACGGTTTTTAAACAACTAAAGAATAGTGCGTGACGTATCGTGCGCCATTTTTATTGAGTTGAGGTTTGGGAAGTATCCAAATTATTTTAAACGGTCCGATTTTTTTGCTAATGTTTTAGGAGTGCCATTTTTACCTGTCATTTATAAGCTGATTTTCACATGGAAAATGTCTTAGCTGAGTCTAAATCAATTATTCGAGTTTCTGTTGCTATACCAATGCGCTAATCTTACGAAACGATTTGCTTTCAAAGTAAAATTCGTTTTCAACATCTAATGCGTGTGTGTGTGGAGAAAAGAAGGATTAATTAGAATTTTTTTTTATTTTTATTTTATAGTCTTTTGGATTATTTTAAATTCTATGAAACAGGTGTACGAACGATTGCAGGAAATATTCGAAATTAAACTGACTTTTTAGACAAATAAATACTAGGGTAGAAATTTTTTGCTAAAAAAGAACCACTTCAAATCTTATCATCTTGAATTAGAAAGAAATCTGCATCAAATGATTATTGGATAATAAATTTAAATCGTTTTTGATACTTCAAATTAAGACCAAATATGTGCATTACCTTTGTTATATATATATATATATAAATATTAGCTATGAAGTGGGCTTTAATTTGGGAAGGCCCTTTTTTAACTCTTCGAATGTGCAGTTGAAAAAGCCTTAGAGGGTCTTTGCACACATATTGCTGAGGAATGTTATCGGTTCTTTCGGGAAGAAACGGCACTCTCTCTTAGTGACGATCCTGCATTTTCATTTGGGACCCATTTAAATAAGAAATTCACCAAGATTTGGCACTTTCCCTCCTTCATATTAGACAGAAACATGCCTGATTTCATTGGACACTCAACACACACATTTCACAGATACCCATTCATCCACGCGCATGATATGTAGCGCTATTCAATGACATCTACGTTGGAGCCCCACTTATCATATCTCAGATATGTACAACTATGTAACTGTTAACTTTAATTGTATTCATCTCAATAAATTAAGTGAAGGCACCAAATAATGGTCTTTTCTTTGAGTGATTACTTATTCTCATTCTGTTCAATTCTCATCTATGATCGGAGTTATTCTCTTCTAATATGTGATTCCCTTTGACCATATAAATCGCTAAATCCATAGTATTTGGTAAATAAATGAATCTGAGAGGACTCCACATCACTATGCTGATACAAACAGTTCTTTCAACAGATGGTAGACTATGATATACTCGAATGCAGAAATATCGTCACAGTTAAGGTTGAGTACCATCTAAAAAAGTTTCATATCGTATTCGCAAAATTGAGGGAAGAAGGAACAGTGTTCAAGTTCTTAGAAACTGAGAATTATCAACTCGTACGAAGTGGAACTTAGAACAGGTTTGCCATGGCATCCCGTCTAGTAACCTATTGAAGGCGTATTTCTTCTATCGTCACAAGATTCATAGGTGGAGGTGGAGTGTCTGCTGCGGTGTAATAAGAGATCTTGTTATTGACTGAGAGAGATTGTTGTCAGACTTAAAAGCAACAGAACCTTAGAGCTATGATCAAATGGTGAGAAGGCCACCTGAGCTGGTATCTCATTCTGCAAACTTTCACATCATTCCAACTTAAGGACAACTCATCGGAAGCAACGCCGGTCACAAGCACTTGATCACGAACCTCTTGGCTAATGTAGCCACTGAAGCTAGCAGGAGTAATAAAAATGGAAATACGACTTTTATAAGACGCATCTTGTTTTTGCCTTCAACAAAATATGTGGCAGATGGTGGATATGACAATTATTGGAGAGAAGGAAATGCCCTCTTTATTTTCGTTACGAGAGGCTCTATATCTGATTTAATGATGTGGAGGCCATAAGTGTTACGTTGCACTCGTCATAACTTCTTATAGTCAGAGGAAGATATGCATGTAGTATTATTATCAATATTTTACGACTAGTTACTTGTTACTATAAACGCACATGTTTTCCAGCAATATATCATATTACACATGTTGTATAAGATTTTTCCTAGTTCTATAGGCTCATATCGTAGACGCAATACATTACAAGACCTAAGCTTAGCAAAATTCTTCAATATTGTTTTCATACAAACCCTTCCACTAAAAGGAGCCTAAAAAATTCGAAAGAAAGCTACAAAACAGTCTATCGCTATGCCATGAAATCTATGCTAATCTCGTAAGAGTTAGCAAAAAAAAATCAAAATAAGATTTCTTAAAGAGGATAGAATGTGTAAAAAATCTAAATGATGAAAAAAGTTCTGAAATTGGAGGTGATATTATTCAATCGATAAGCATTCTCGATTGATTGTACCTAGCAGTGATGATGATGAGATTTATTAAGCTCTCATCAAATGAAAACAATAGTTTTTGCTTTTGTATCATACATTTATATATGGAATTACGCTTGTATGGAATTTTCAAAAAAGTGTGTTTAAATGATTTCGGAACGTAGTCCGCCTTTTTGTACTGGATCTAGGTTTCCCATAACACGGTTTGACACTACACAGCATTTTCTAACAACCTATCTCTAGTACCTGTATAGTTGATATCTAAAATGCAATATCCTCATGAATAAATAATACTCAAAATACATATAATATTCAAAATATATGCATAAAGAAGCAGAAAAGGGATGAAAGAAACTAATTTTTTACTCTTGTCTCATAAAATACCTACAGATGAAAAGAAGAAAAAAGAGAAAAACTATATATCATTTCATATTCATCTAAACAACGTTTAAATCGGGAATTTCCTTTAAATAATGCAAAAGAGATTTGTTGTTACGCAAACAGGAAAAAAAATCACATTTCACAAAAAAAGTACTTTTTTCTGTTTCAAACTTCTCTTACACCCACAGGGTGTTCCTCACGTAAAATGCATGGCTACGATGCAATATTTTAAGTTAACGTAACATCTTCAGAAATATTTCTGGATTTGAATATTTTCGAATCAAAATAAAGGGATAGAAGGATAAGTCTCTAAAGGGGAGTAAAATAACTTGCGGATATCTTTTATCCCTAAGGGCTTTTTTAACAAATTTCTTTTTTTTGTAGTTTCTCTGCTATCAGTACCATTACTAACATTTGAAAACGTTAATATAATTTCGCGAAATGCATAGAATTGTTTGTCAGATGCATGAAGAATTCAAATCAACACTTGCTTATATTGATGCAAGGAAACTTTGAAACCGGTTTTACATAAGGATGCAATTTTTCCTTTAGAATCATATGTACAAATTCAATAGTATTTTTTGGATATTTCTGGCAAAAATTCCAAGAATATATTTTCTAGAATTCTGATAGGTATTCATCATTGTATAGATATTACACTTTAAGTTTGTTTCGACATTGAAACTACATCTAAAACAAGTTATTTGCAAAGATACATTTTTTAAGCATGAACAAAACAGATTCGCAATTTTTAAGGAACATTTATTTTAGATAAAAACTTTTACCAATTATTAAGGAAATGGAAAGGACATTGTGGCAAGTTAAAACATTTTTTATTTATGGAAATGTTATGTAAAAATATACAGAACCGTTAAAAAAGTAGGGCATATATGGCATTTAATCCTAAAAAGCAATTTTGAATAAAGATTAAAATTAACTTTCCAAATAATACCATTTTAAAGAATAAGTAATTTATTCACTAAGGCAAGAATCACAATTTGACATTTATAAATTATATGATACGAAGTTACTTTATAGAAAATGAATCTTTTCATTTTAGGAATTTTCTAAATTTTTTTTTTGTGTACTATTGCTTTATATATACTTTGGGATAACTTTGTTCATAAAGCTTTGTCGACTGAAATATTAATATTGTTAGATTTTTTTGTATTTGTATTATGATGGAATTTAGAGAATGTGGATAGAAGATATATAACAGAGTTAATGTAGAAATACTTGAAATTATGATATAAATTATATGTATTCTAAAATATATTAAGTGTTTAAAAATGATTTAGTTTCATTACCTGAAATGTCTCATAGAACCAGAGCTTTCTTAAAGAAACATTAGCACAAATATTTAAAATACAAATATATGCTCAGAATAGATTTATATTGATAATACATGTCTATTGTGTTTCAAAATTTTGAATAACTTAATAAATATAAATATAATAACTTAAATTATAATAAGTACAACAGTAACAAATGCAAAGTTTGTAAAATGATCACTAATGAACAATATAATATTAATTACAATTTTATATTTTTAAATTCTTTAGTTATATTTTTCTCTTAAATTGCAAACATTACCATATATATATTATACACTGATGTTTAAAATTGAGATAATTTTCATATTTTGTAGAATTTCATGAAAATAATTATTGAAATGTAAAAATACTGCTTCTAAACAAAGATAAAATTCTTGTATGTCAAATACACAAGAGTAGAAGTGTCTGTGGGAGGAACTAGTCGAAAAACAGGATTTATAAGCGCATGTGCCAAAATCCGCATTTCGTTCATTAGCACTTTTCACCGAATTTCTTGGTGTTTTTTTTTACAGCAATCGCTTAAATTAAAAATCAAAGAGTATAACTGAGTTACTACCAATGTTTAGATGATGGAATGAGATAGCGCATTGGGGATAGGCTAGAAACAGGCCAGTTTCAAATCCAGATATGCAGAAAATTCGATTTAATGCCCAGCGTGGTGTCCAATTCATGGAAATAGTTTCAGGGTACCGGATGCGTCGAGAAAAAGCTTGGGCAAAGTCGTCCGAGGGCCACGACGGCCAGAGAAGATCACCATTTGTCCATTATAGCGAAATGTAATAAGGATGCTACAGCTTCTCAGATGAGTTGTATGCGGCCACAGGAAGCCGAGTTTCAAGGGTGACTGTTTCCAGAAGACTTCATGAGAGAGGGCTGTTTGCAAGCAGACCTGCTGCTTACGTCCTGCTCAGTATAGCGAACATGATAGTCTGCTTAAAATGATGATATCATAGAGATTTTAGAATGGAGCAATGGGCGACTGTTCTCTTTATTGATGAGTCTCAGTTAAGCCTAGCCAGTAATTTTCGTCTATCATACGAAGAGAATCAGGAATCCGTTACCTGCCCTCCAATGTCGGAGAAATCGACCAATATGGCAGCGGAGACCACACAAATCTCCATGTCTTTGAAAGAGACACTGTGCCTGCTGAGAGGAATGAAGTTTGGGAGCTCTATATTTGCCTTTCCAGGGATGTAGCTGGTCCTGATTTAATTTAATGGATGACAACGCGAGGCCACATGGAGTTCATTCTGGGAAGTGGGGATATTCGCCGGATGGATTGGCCAGCTTGATCTCCAAACCACAATCCTATAGGGCATGCCTGGGACACTCTGGAGAGGCAATTGCAATTCGTAACCCCCTAAGAGAACCATCCAAAACTTGATAAAAGCGTTGCTGAACAAATGGGATCAATTTCCATAGGAACTCATAAACTCTTCTATTTTCAGCGTAAAATAAAATCATGGTTGGAAGCAAGTATATCGAAAGAGAGGACCATTCCCCCTATTAACCTTTTTTTTGTTCTATTCTGCAAATGCTGTTTCATAATGTGAGACTCCGATGAGTGTTATGCACAATAATCCGTGTATATTATAACTGTTGTATGGTTAGTTTTTGTATTATATGAGCCCCTATGTACAAACCAAATTTCATTAAAATCTGTCTAGCAGTTCCAGAGATAATCGACCGAATCGGAAAATTCTCTTAACTTTAACACCAATATATATATATATATATAACACATGGATCAATAAGTTCCGAGACTAACCCAGAGATAGCGCTCGTAGTAAACCAGTAACCAGGTCTTTCTAGAGTACCTAACCTTTGCTTGAAACGTGTCAAAATTTTAAGTCGATCGGACCAGAAACAGCTGAGTTATCGAGGTTGGAGTAAAGTCGTTTTGTAGTTTGTTTAAAAAATGGAAAAAACCGAGTTTCGTGTTCTGATAAAACATTGTTTTTTAATGGGTAAAAACACCGTGCAAGCGAAACAATGGATTGAAAAATTTTACCCGGACTCTTGTCCATCAAAAGCAACGATTTGTCGGTGGTTTGCCGTGTTTAAACGTGGTCGTACCGACACAAATGACGCGGAATGCTCGGGTAGACCTGTGGAAGCCGTTACACCGGAAAATGTGAGTGAAGTGACAAAAATTATAATGAAAGATCGTAAAGTGAAGCTCCGTGAGATTACTGAGATGACACAGATATCATATGGAAGTGTATTTACTATCCTTCATGAAAAATGGAGCATGAAAAAGGTTTTTTTCAAGTGGGTGCCGCGATTGCTTTCGATGGAACAAAAACAGCAACGAGTCGATGATTCAGAAAGCTGTTTATCGCTATTTACTCGCAACAAAAAAGATTTCTTGCGTCGTTACGTGACCATGGACGAAACATGGATACATCACTACACTCCAAAGTCGAAGTGGCAGTCATCTGAGTGGCGCACAGCTGGCGAAAGCCGTCCGAAACGTCCGAAAACGCAGCAGTCAGCTGGCAAAGTCATGGAGTCAGTTTTTTGGGATACGCATGGCGTGATTTTCATTGACTACCTCGAAAAAGGTAAATCGATCAACAGTGATTATTATATTGACTTGCTGGTGCGTTTGAAGGAGGAAATTGCAAAAAAAACGACCGCACAGACTCGGGACTTATTGATCCATGTGTTATGTTTGGAGGAACGAACTTTTAATATTATTGATTTAGATATTAATCAACATGCGCATAATAAATTCAGTCAATATAATTTAAATCATTTCTATAATGTTGAATAATTTGTTGTTAAGATTATGTTCCTACCTATAACACTGAAAAGTGTATAATACGAGAGCGTAATTCTTACAAAAAAAAAATCACTTCTAAGTGTCAAAAGAGTAAATAAAGATCTAAAAGGTAAGAAATAATATCTTTTTCGGCCAGTTATAAATTAAATTGAAATGTACTGAAAATGGTAGTTTATCATCATCATAAATAGAAAAAAAGAGTGAGGAAATTTTCAAATTAAAATTTTTGAGTAAAAATTGAAGAGTTGTGTGCACTCCAAATGACTAAAAATCTGGCTTATGAAAGCACATACACAGTTTATAATCAAACGCAAACATTTTCAACCAGGTAGAATTTTTTGTTTACTTTTGTATTTATGATGATAAACTATAATTTTCAGTGCGTTACCATTTAATTTCTCACTTACCGTGGAAAAGGTTATTTTTTTACTTTTAGGTCTTCATGTACTTAATCACATAGCTATTTTGCTATGTGATTAAGTACATGAAGAGCTAAAAGTATATACATATTGTATACATATATATATTGTATACATATTGTATTTCCGAATTATATACATATTGTATACAATATGTATATAATTTCATACTCATATTACTTTCCACTTTTGGTCCGAACTAAAAAAAAATTTTAGCTTCAATTCTTTCAGTTTTTTATAAAATTAAAAATTGTATTTTCATTTGAACTGAGCTTTGTTTATAATGTCAAGGTTATATCTAATATAGAAGTGAATGAAAGAATGATAAAAACATTTGTGACAAATTGATACACGGAGCAAAATAATCGGAGTGTTGTTCCGAAAGTACGTTTCGTCATTTTTTTGAAAGAACAAATGGTGTAATGAAAGGTTTAATGAATAGACTTTGAGTTATTTGAAACTTATCCATTTAAACAATGAGCTGTGGACTGTATAAAAATGAATATTTATTTGAGCGACGGTTGGTACGTCGTGCTCCTTGGCTGACGTCTACAGGAATAAAGATACAAATTGTAAACAAAATATGACTACTAGCGCCATCCGCACACGCGGGTCGTAACAGTCCTCGCCATTGAAATGAAATTTCAATACAAATATATAACTTGTTTGCAATGCTGAAATTTAAAATACACAATACATTTTACAATACTTAAATATGATTAAGGTTGAATAAGACACAAACAATAATTACTAATTACAAAATTGGTAATGTGCAAATGTTTCTGATTGTTCTCTTCAATATGTTTCCGTTTGGCATATGCAGGTTCTCAGCTCGGACCTTACCATCTGTGCCGGGAAATACTTCTGTTATTCTACCCGTACTCCATTCCGTACTGGGAAGATTTTTATCTTTTATTAATGCTAAGGATCCGACAGTAACATTATTTTTGTTAAATTTCCACTTGGGACATTCTTACAAATTATTTAGATAATCACGCTTCCAAAGCTTATAAATGTGTTGAGAAAATATTTTTACTCTTTCCCATGTCGACAACCTATTCTTGTTTATATTAGTTACTTGTGGTTCAACTATAGATGTTAGGGGTCTACCAACTAAGAAGTGTGCGGGGGTCAGAGTTTCGAAATCATCGAAATTTGATGTCAAAGGAGTGAGTAATCGGGAATTTAGCACTGCCTCAATTTCACAAAGTATGGTAATGAACTCTTCAAGAATTAAATGTGCATTTCCTACAACTCTTTTTAAGTGGAATTTAAAGGATTTTACTCCAGCTCCCCATAGTCCTCCACAATTTGGGGACCTCGGTGGGATAAAGTTCCACTCAATGGATTCACTAGACAAAAAATCAGCTAATGTTTGATCAGGCGATTTAATTATTTTGAACAATTTTTTTGATTTTGGCGTTTGCGCCAACAAAGGTTTTACCGTTGTCAGTGACGATTTTTGCGCACTTTCTCACCAAAAAACATTTTAAATTTGCTTAGAAAGCTTGGGATGTGAGATCAGTCACAAAACCTAAATGTATAGCCTTTGTACATAAACATACATATATTATTACATAAATTTTATTTATAGTGCTCCTTTTCTTTGGTTTTTAAACTTTATGAGGAATGGGCCTGCAAAATCAATGCCTGTGACATTAAAAGGCTAGTTCGGAGTTACACGATCTCTTGGAAGGTTAGCCGTAATTTGATTTGATGTGATAGGCTAATTTTTGAAGCAAATTACACATTCTACGACAATTATTTCTGCCATTGAGTGGCCAGAATTTCTGACGAACAAGATATAAAAGTGAGTGGGGTCCTGCATGCAAATATTTTTTATCATAATAGCACAATATAATGTCTGTTAAAATATGTTTACTCGGTAAAATCATTAGGAATTTAGCCTTCTCATTTTAATTTGGATTTGCAAGTCTGCCTTCAACTCTTAGAATGTCACTCTCATCAAGAAAGACATTAAGGGAAGTTAACTTGCTTCTAATAGGATTAGGCTCACCTGCCAATAGTTTACGCTTTCCTTCGGCGAACTCTTTTTCATACATATGATTTTTGAAAAAGGGAACCATAACATTGATGCCATCCAAGTATGCGATATTTCTCACACCAAGAATATGATTTCTGAAACGATCTATGCGTCGTTGAAATGTCACTGGAACATTTTTCAAACCAAACGGCATTCTATTAAAACGAAAAGTTCTAAATTGTGTAACAAAGGCAGTTTTATCTCTGTTATCTGGAGACACATTGACTTGATGATAACCAACTCAGAGATAATTACTTATACAAAGCCAATCAGTTTAGCATCGCAGAAAAGATTATCTATCTATGGTAAAAGATAAGATTCAGTAACTGTGATTGCATTTAATGGACGAAAATAAATACATAACCACACATGACCATCAAGCGTAGGTACTAACACGACTTGTGCAGCATAAGGAGACTTATATTTTTCTCTTACCGATTTCTATAGATGATATCCGAGTATATATCCGGATATTTTGTCTTTGCAATACGTATGGTGCTGGATCTCCGGGATATACTATCAAATTTTTTTCTCTTTTTTATCCTTCGGTTTGTCATTTCGTTACTCTTTCTTCCATTCTTGCATTAAGAGTTTTATCTAGATCACAAATACACACCTTTTTTGTCAATTAATGTCTCTTTGGAGTTTCTTTGTCATAGCCCTTGCTACATTAAAACCATGTAACGAATAAACAAGAGCTTGTCAAAGTCCATTTAATTCCCATTCTACTGGCGTTTAATCATAACCATTTCTTAATCAACCTGTATTTAAATAAGAAAAATAATATTTCATCGGGATTCAAAAGAAAATATTATAAAAGTCCTTTTCTCATATATTGGGAAAGTAATCCAGGAAGATTAAAGTCATACCCATATTGTGTTCATGCAAAATTCGTCTCGAACAAATTGAACAAACAAAATAAAAAGCCATTCAACTTCGAAATTTTTTTGAAAAGCGGACACTCTAGCAATACATGTATACGTAGACATTCCTTCATTCAGTATTCATATTTTTCTATACTCATTCCGATTTAGTTTGCCATTTAAAAAAAACATACTTGCTCTGCTGCTTTAGGAAAGGTTTCATTACTCATGCATAGAAGACCAAAATACCAGAAAGAGAATTCATAAAAAAAAAAAAGGCCTTAAATCCTTTTCTTGGTTGTCTGAATAGCATTCTACAATCGGAGAAAATGTATTCAGTGTATTTTTTTTAAAAGTTTAAAATGGTTTTATCTCCATTTTGTTAGTAATTTGAATGCTTTCCGTCTTTTAAAAAAACCGCAGAAAGGCTTTACGTTTCCTATTTTAATGTACCTCGCTTGAACCTGAAGCATGAAAATTTTCTTTCGATTGATTAAAATTTGCTATTCACTCTCTCCTTGAAGATTTGGCCATTTAAAGTTATAACAATTATAAGCCAAATTTAACTAATAATGGGATATTCTCTTATTTCCCGTCAAACCTTGGGGATTTTCATATAATGTTACTTGTTTCTTTTCCAATAAATGCACCGAGTCTTATGTAAATTGGTATAGGAATATCGGAGAGTATTGAATAAATCAATCTAATAACATTTATAAACGACGAAAAATTTAATAGTAAGAGACCTATGGTATAGAGAATGGTAAGAAATTTACAACTAAAGAAAGATATTTTTGACTTAACAGATAAATGTAAAGAGATTCCTGTAACTGTCCGTATACAGAGCTTCATCTTTCAAATTAGTGAAAGATGAAGCTTTGTATATTGACAGGAAATCGGACTTACCTTTTTAGCATCGTTACTGACTCATATCGGATTAGTAACTGAAATATAATAATATTTATAATTTTAATCTTGAGGCATGGACGTGTATAGGAAGGAACCAAACCCCAGGATAATTATCATATTGTGTTTTGATGATTCTGAGAATCGTATAAAACCAAATTGATCCACCATGGTGTTTGAATTTATTAAGTAGTATCTATTTACTTTTGTGATTTATTAAATGAGGATGGATGAAATGGGGGAGGGAAGTAATCTAGGGGTGTTACAAACTATATATAAACTTCCTTATTTAATCAGTTTATTCGGCCGTACGGCAGCAACTCATTGGGCTCATTGGCTATGAAGCTTTTAGTTTCAATCGCAGTGAAGAAGCTGAAGCAACAGATGTTACCTCTTTTCCCAAACTTCCGCACAATCTCGTAAAGAAAATATTGATACCCTGCTCTATTTTACGTACGGGATAAGTTTTAGCTATCCTTTTTAATATTTATATCTACAGACGTCGTAAAATCAGTTAAATAGTCGATAAGATTACAGTTCCAATTGAAGAGCCTTCAGGTAAGGACAACAATTTATTAGGTTTATTAGTAGATTAAGCAAGATCTGTCTTACTCTCTCTTTGAAATAACTATTCATTCGCCTAAATCATAGCTTAGAATTAAAAAAAACAAAGTTTTATGTTACGAACTCCCTTGCTTCGAGACACTTATCGAATACAATAAAATAGACTCCTTTTACCTGTTACTCTATTCAAAAGTTACCTCTTATTTGATTTATTGATTGATAAAATTATGATTTATTTTAATTATAAACAATTAACTGCACCAATTCACTCGAAGGAATTTACAAATATATATCGGGCTCTCATTATCATCTGTACCCTTTATTTTTTTCAATTATATTTCACTTACACATCACTATCCTTAATTCAATTCATTTTTCTTTTTTCTTCTTGTCTTCATCTAATTTGCATAATAACGTTTCATTTGGTTGGAAAATATTCGGAATTTTATGCAGTTCAAATTACAAAATGTTTCCATGGTTAGTTTAGAGAAACCTGTGAATAACGCAAAGTCACCTCACTTCGGTGAAATCTTTAAGAATTCTCATTTGAACACAAAACTTTGACTAAGAATTCCCATTTGACTAGGAATTCACTTAGCATTTGAACCCAAAGTTTAATTCGAATAGCCACTATCAAAGAAGCTTGTTTCGATTGTGAGAAAACATCTGGTATTTTCAACTTTTTATATTTTGGAAAGAAATTAGAGCACTTTGTACTCGATTTCTACTAAATCCTATTATTTGTAATGATCTTTATTTTCGAAGATTTGAGAGGTAAAAACTAGTTATTTATGCTATTCAACTAGTCAGGCAACTTGAACAAACCGTTCTGTATTTTTCCTTCTGTTAATTTCCTGAGAATTTTGTTCACCAGTTCTGCGTGCGTTATAATCAATCCTTCTGTTGTTCAGATAGTTAACTTTATTGCATATGACCCGGGGTGGTTTCGTATCTTTCTATAAAACATTCAAGACTGAATAAAGGTCACACAACTTCAGAAAATGATGCAATTATTTTCTTTACCCTATATGATTTTAAACTTTTAACAGCATTTTCATTAGAATTAATATTCTTAGGAATAACAGGTGTTATTCATTAATTTTAAGACAATGGAATTCCATTCTATTTTATATATGTGTATGTGTTATATGCAAATAATATTTTTATTAACCTTTTGATTACTGTATTTTTCTAAAAATAAGGTGAGCCATATATTCGCCGAGAGTCAATTGTCTTTTCAAAAATCTATTCATATTTTAAATTCCATTGTTAAGTAGAAATGAAAAAAAAACAAAATCTTGAAATTTTTAAACTTGTCGCCATTAAAGGAAAAATATTGTCAAGATGGTAAAATGGATAGAATATTTTCCAATCAAATGACTGCAATGTGAAGCTCCAGACAATAACAAAAGAGATTCGAAGATAACTCAAAAATATTCATGTTTGAAGACAAATGGCATCATTAAGATAAATTGTTGTTACCGATGGATGCTTCCATTTGTTAAAAGGAGCTAGAATAAATTAGACATTGATTAATAAGTTAGTTTCAATTTGGTAAGCATTTTCTGTCAAATCAAAATTCGACTGCTACCGTATCGAATAGTCGGAATCATTTTGCATCGAATTGTCACCATCGGGGGATCTAGATACATCAATGTGCAGCTAGCATAAATAATAAAAAAAGGATGCACCTGGCGAAGTTTTTCAAAAATAGGCGAAGATGGTTTCATAGGCCGGAAAGCTGTGAGAAAGAATTTCTGAGATACGATAGACGCCATGATCACTTATACGAATGAGACTTAGACAGCAGTCTAGAGAATCATTATGCTTACTAGAACCAAACAATCTTCGATACTACATGCACAGTCTCAAATAATTTCTAAGGATTTATTGAACGACCCTCGTAGGTATAACTCAAGAAAACCTATCTGAACCTAGAACGTCGTTATCGATAAACTGTCTTGTATATCATATGTGGTATCTGTGCCAGTAATTTTTGTGTTACATTTTTGCGCCCTTTATTTCTGTTTTTTATTCGGTGATGTATTGCTTGGGCACTGCAAAATACGTACTTTTTTGTGAATTAGTGGATACTTATGTTAGATGATTCCCGAAATTTATCTTAGAAAATGCTATAAAAAATATCGGTGAATACCCGAAACTATACGGTATTTTTAATAAATATTGCTCAGTATCTTTCTATAACTAAAGCGGAAATATGATTTCAGATAGTGCTGGGAATCGATTTGTCATAAATGAATTGAAATATAAATAGCCTCAATATGAATATTAACGAGTGAAAAATAAGGAATTTTGAATAAAACTTCCCATCAACAATTGTTCTAAAAATAAAAATTATTATTAGGCATTACATCATTCAAAGTATTAAAATCCAATAATATTAAGAGTATAAGCTGTATTTTAGCCAAATTATGTTGTAAATTAAAACTACAACCTTTTCTTTGTTAGTGCACATATGAAATTGATTATATAATTTTATGTCTATCACTGAAACTGGTATTTAATGAATCCCCTTTTATTTTCATTCATTGAAGCTTTATAATCTAACTGCTACAGTTTTATGAACTTTAAAAAACTCAACATTCAGTATGAGCATCTCGTACTCTTCCGTATAATTGCATTTAAAAGTTTCTGTTGATGCATGTGCAGGGAGCCAACAATTAGTGAATATAGTCAGACTACAGATTTTTAAAACATGAGAGGCACTAGATATGTTAATGGAAAAAAAAGTGTTTGAATGAATGGGGAAATGAATTGCTGAATAAAAGAGATTATAAATATCAACTCAATCAACATGCTGGAGATTGATGTACAATGTATCAGAGAATAAAAGAAAAGATAAAAAGAGATCAAAACGTATGGGATTTGTTTTAATTTAATTTCAGTTTTTTTTTATTCCAGACTTCATGTAGAAGAACAAAATTGCAGAGGCGTGCTAAAAACCAAAACATTTATTTCATTTTAATTTATAAAGTGTTAACTATTACTAAGAAATAACCAAAATATATGGATAAAATTTTTTCTGCATGTTAGTTGTTCTTTATGTACATAATGTTGTAAATTACAGCTATTAATATTGATTTGTTTGGTTTCTGGAAGCCGTAGATTGAAACAACCTTCAATATGGAGAGTATAAAGCTCAATCAGCTGAGCTTCCTTCCTGAAGACGTCCTAATCTTTCCTAGGCTAAAATCCTAAGACGTCCTTCAAAAAACAAGAAATGCTAGATGTGTATAATTCTGAATGATGATTATCTAGAAAATATTTAAAATTGACAAATAAAAATTAATTTTCTTTTTCGCATGCGCGATTATATTTAGTTATAATTAAACTTTTTCGAAACCCCGTAATTATAACAACACTGGTGTAAGAAATTAAGAGAATTTTCATATTTTATCTACGATCTCCAAAACTACTGGATAGATTTTTGGTGTGAACATAGGTGTGAATTTTGGTGTGAATAAAATTTGGTGTGAACATAGGATGATATAAAACAAAATAAATATTCAACAGTTATAATAGGCACATGTTTGTGCGCAACACTCATGGGAGTCTAAAGGTCTGAAACAGCGGTTGCAGAATACACAAAAGAAATGGGTTAATAGGGGGGTATGGTCCCCTCTTACAGCTGTACATGCCTTGCACTGTGATGTCATACTGGAAATAAGGCAGTTTATCAGTGCCTGTGGCAATTGGTCCCACTTATTCACCAACGCTGTTTTCAGTTCCTGGATGGTTCTCGGAGGGGAGTTGCGTGCTGTAATTGCCCTCCTCAGAGCGTCCCAGACATACTCTGTAGGATTGGGGATCCTCACTCTCGAGAAATTCGTCGACCAAAAGAGCTCTATGTGGCCTCGCGTTATCGTCCATTAAAATGAACTCGGGGCCCACTGCACCCCGGAAATGGCGAACATAGGGCTCCAATACCTCATCCCTATACCTCACACCAGTCACAGAGCCTCTGTCAAAGACGTGGAGAGGTGTGCGGCTATCCAAATGATGCCTGCCCAGACCATTACACCACCATAATTGTCGATTTTTCGGACATTGGAGTGTAGGTAGTGGGTCCCTGGCTCTCTCCATATCGTACTTTCTTCTGCAACCGCTGTTTTAGACCTTCTGACTCCCCTGAGTGTTATGCACAAACATGTGTGTCTATTATAACTGTTGAATATTTATTTTGTTTGTATTATATCAACCTACGTTCACGCCAATTTTTATTAAAATCTGTTCTGTAGTTCTGGAGATCGTAGATATAATATGAAAATTCTCTTAATTTCTTACATCAGTGTAAAATTTCGCCATACGGTGGGTTACTTTAACCTACGGCCTCCTGAAATCAAACAAATAAATATTAATAGCTATATTTTCTCTACATTATATACGAGTACACAATGATCATACAATTAATAAACGGAATATGTCTTATCCAAATATCTTGGGTTAATTCTTAGTAATATAAGTAGAAATTCCCGAAATTCTTTCGTAAGTTAAATTCACAAAACACTCAGTTTGAATGCTCAAGTTCCCCTTCGCATTATAAATGCAAATATTCTAACTATAATATGGCACTGATTCGGCTATTTTTTTCCACGTTTTTTTCTTGTTAATTTTGAAGTTTTTTGTCATCTACCATCAGGTCTCGACACAGCGCTGCTCGCAGTTTTGCCTCGTATTTATCGTAACTATTGTTTTCAGTTCAATATTGTATTTCTTGTTTTCCAGTGGGTTACTTATTATATTTGTACAACATTACAACTGTATTAATATACATGTACTATACAGTAAAAACGTTCTTGAAGACCAGCAAGTGTTCTTCAAATGCTCATAAAACTAATAAACATAAGCAAGAGATTAGAATAGTTTTGTCACAATTTGTTTAAACCATTTATTGTACTGTATAAATTTTCCTTTTATGCAGTGTTTTTTATCAATAAAAGAATATCCAGTTAAATTGAGACTCAATATTTGAATTTAGTTTTGTAGTTGATAAAAAGAAACTAAATATTTGTGGGATATTATTATAGTTTTCATGGATTAGGAATGTGCATTAATATATTAAATACATGTCTAATCTCTAGATTTCATCTAAAGTATGTAATCTTTAGTATCTTTGTTAAAACTAATTTGACGCTCCATAATCACGCAAAATAGCTAATCTAGCATGGTTTCTGTCCTGAAAATACCGGATGAAATAGAAACTACTGTATTTAGAAAAGCACTTGGATACTAAAAATAAATTTTACTATAAAATGTTAATATGAATCTATAATTGTAAACTTAAATAATATGTTAATCATAATGCAGTGTTTTTCATGTTTAGATCAAAATTAATCAGCGAACAGTTTTCTGAGTCTTTTGAAATTTTATGTATCATATCAATATTTTAACTGATAATTTCATTCAGTTATAAATTAAATTTTTTTCATCACATAACGCTTAAGAAGAAATGATTTTTTATTATGTTACTTGAGTATTTCCCCCTTATATATATATATATAACGAAACTTCATCAAAATTTCTTTTCTAAGCACATGAGCATGCTTCATAATAACGTTTGATAATAAGTTTTACAATAATCAGAAATTGCTGATATAATTAAGTGAATTGATTGAATTTTTCGAGGAAATGCTGAATCGAGTCTTTTTTTATGAAATTTTATATTATTTAATCTACTTTTTCTTAAATTATGAGTTAAAAATCTTAAATATACCAAATTCCTCTTCGTGTTAAATAAATAAATCTGTTAAAATACAACTAACCATAAGATTTTTCTTGCCATATTTGTAATGACTATCTACCTTTGGCGATAGGTTAGAGGGTACTTGGCGCAGTTATCCATTTGCGTTGCCGACAATTAAAGCCGACCGTTGGCCTTTCGAAAAGATGTTCTGTAAACTGCTCTACATTCAGCGCTACGCACAACACTTACTTGATAGTTTATTTCGTTTTTTTTAAGTAAATACGAATATATATAATCTGAAAAATACTGATATATTTTTATTTTGAAGAAAGAGAAACATATATCACAGTATGTCACCAATATATGACCAAAAAAACATATTTAACATTCAAGAAATGAATGTCCTTAGTTAAATATTTCTTCAAGTGTTCCAGCTACTCGTAATTGCAAGAAAAAATACATTAAGAATTTAAAAGAAACAATTTCCCTTTTCATGCACATCTGTATCTCCGATAAGAGAAGAAACAAAATTGAATTCTGTAGAAAAAAACAAAAAGAAAAATATTTAATCGCATCACAGAAGAAGACGAAAAGTATATTCCTCAAACAATGCTTAAGGATTTGCGTGCACATATGTAAACAAAGTATAATTTGAATTCTTCAATTCATTTCACGAACACTTCAATGGGTATCTCGAAAATGTGCTTGTGATTTCGAATCAGGCAATGGAAGAGCTACGTTGGAAAATATACGAGACAGTTAAACTTAAATGAAAACCTCGAAAAGAAAAACAAATCTTTCTTTCACCGTTAGAATTTTGTACGTAAAATAGGTTTGTTTTCATTTGAATAAATCTCAAATCCTTGAGTATTTAAGATAAGATGTATTCGTTGAAAATATTGCATCAAAACATTTCGTTCCTCACTTAAAGTACCCTTAGAATATAGAAGGATTAAAAAATTAAGAAAAATATAATATTATTATTGGTCAGAGTTTCGTGTACCACGAAATAAATTCCGTTTATAATTTTTTTTTTGGGGGGGGGAGGGATTTCCGATGTAAGAAAGATGTAATCGATTTTAAGTAGAAAGTTTTACAAAGAACAGATGCGCTTGTTTATAATTATTATTAAGTTATTTAATAAAATATAAGAATTAAAGTAAATGCGGAAATATCGAGAAATGGACTTCGGTAAAATTTCCGATAGTAAAATTATAGCAAACGATAAATTATTACATTGAATATATTTCAGCTAAATGTAATTAAAATGAAAGCAAATGATAAAATATTGAATTGAATACATTTAAGTTAATGTAATTAAAATTGATGCAAGCGATAAAAAAAAATTGAAAAGTTATCTGGTACGTGAAAAATGTTCTAACTAAAACAATAGTCCCTTGGGAGATAACAAAGACTACGTTTATACAGACCTTAGATGAAAAGATTTCAGTGAAGAATTCTTCATTACGAAAGATATTTCAAAGTACGTCTGGTGTGCAGTATTTTAAAATAAAACTAACTTTTGGAGCTTTTCAACAACATCTATTTGCATGTTATTCTATTTTAAAGTAACAACCTGAGTTAACCGAATGAAAATATTGTCCTCAAATGTAACGAATACACAAATACGTATTTACAGATTGACTTTATTACAACTGTCAAAAAATATATTAGCTTTCAAACATCAACTACTTCTTAACAGTTAAGTTTTAAGCACGAAGATGACATATTCATGAGTTGTCAAATAAAAAAGATATTTTTAACTTTCACAGCTCTTATCGAAGCTGGACAAAATTGATATAAACATGTACAGCAGGATGGAAATTATAAATCATACCGTAAATAGATTAACTGATTAGCTAACATAGCAATAAGAATTAAAAATGTTAAATAAGCCCTTTATTAACGTCATAAGTTCATTCCTTTTGCGCCTTCAAAATTGATACCAATTTGTTCAGCTGCGATGAGAATTGTTAAAGTTATTGCGGGTGTGCCGTTTATTTGACAGCTGTACACGGCTTCTGAATATGTTTTCTTCATACGTAAAATTTGACTAATAAGAAATTAAGTTCAAATTCGGTAGCTAATATTTTTCGAAATTTGTAACAAAGGTAATTTCTAAATACATATTTGAGTACTTGCTTCATTTTCAATTTTCCGGTGTTATATACTTGTATCATTAATGTTCAATTATTTTAATTGTAAGTCAAATCAAGATTTACATTACAACTACTGTCCAAAAAATGGTGAAATGTGGTCCTTCAATTTTTATACGGATCAGATTAAATTGGATTTTTTAACGTCACACTAGAAGTTACAAGAGGGCTTTTGGCGATGCACCTCGTAGTTTAAACCTTGGCAATATTTGAGCTGGCATCTCCCTCTACTAACTTCCACACCATGCCTTTCTGGAGGACTTTTAGCCTCTACAAATTTAACGTCCATCAGCCTCGGGTACACGGTGGGTCTTCAGTGGCTAAAGTCGACTCTCTGATCTGCATAAAACAGAGGAAAAACTACTTTGAATTAATTTTGGACATGTGTAAAACATAAACTCTCTGGCTTATTGGAGAAAGAATACTCTACCGTTAAATTGAAATAAATGAAGTATTAATTTTGAATAAATATATTTATTACAGGGGACGACCGAGTCAAATATTCGAGATTTTTGAAAATTTAACCCCCCCCCCTTTTTACACTCCTTTATTTGATACTTTTTTTTTTAAAAAAAAAGTTTTGAAATGTAGTAAATCACTATCTTGTTAAGTACAGACCTGACATTGTTAAAAGTTTCAGCTACATACGAAAAAGACTGTCTCATATTTGGACAGATATTTCTCAAAATCTGTTTACAAAAAAAAATTTAATCGTTTTACGTGACAAAATATAAATAGAATTAATTTTTCAACTTAGCATTTCCTCAATTAATGCATATTCGATATAACGCTACCTTTTTGTCTTCTTTGATTTCACTTCGCTTTTCTTTGCTGTACGCCATCTTTCTTATTAGATGTATTACTAATGAACTTGTAATACGAACCCATATAAAATAAAATTTAAGAAGTTCTTTGCAAAGTTTTACAAAGAACAGATTTAGCCAAGATCAAGATGCGCATTTTTTTATAATTTTTATTTTAATTACTTGAGATTAAATATAAAAATTAAAGTAAACGATGAAATGGACAATAGTAAACTTTTCGAATATTAAAATTAAATGAAACGATAAATTATTAAATTGAATATTATATCAGTCATATATAATTAAAATTAAAGTAAACGATAGATTATTATATTGAATATATTTCAGCTAAATGTAATTAAAATTGATGCAAACGTTAAAAAATTGAAAAATGATCTGGTACACCAAAAGTGATCTGGTGCGTGAAAAGTGATCTAATTAAAACTATAGCACCTTGGGTGGCGAATAATTTTTTTTAAAAAAATGCCCGAAGCAAAGTTTTACACTAAATGTAATTAAAATTGAAACAAACGATAAATTATTAAATTGAATATATTTAAGTTAAATGTAACTAAAATTGAAGCAAACGATATAAAATTGAAATTGGTACTAAAAAAATTAATCCAACTAAAGAATAGGGTTTTGGTGGCTAATAATAAATTAATGAATCTATATGCCTTGGCTATAAAAAAATCTCTACAAATTATATAAATTATAATATTAAGATACGAGTAAGGAGTTTCAATATAAAAATTAATTTAATATATTTCTTTGTGAGCGATTATGTGCTTTGTAGCATTTAATGAAATACTCAAATTAATAAAAAAATAACTTAAAATTCAACTCAAACTTGTACGTTCTTCGATCTCGTGTTCCCTATTTATAAAATACGTTAAAATGATCTCATTTATCGTATATCTTTCAGCGGCTTGTCGTCTTCAAAAGCATTCTCAGCGCTAAAAATGTTTTACCGTAATTAAAAAAAAAATAATGCAATCAGTCGAAGTGATGCAACTCTAACGTTTTAAGCAAATTATATGCTGAAGTTCAAAATGAAAATATTTCTTGACTGATGAACACGTGAGAAAAAGTCGAGTAGGCAGAATTTATATTTTTCTAAGCTCCATCCTATCGAATTCACCACTTAAAGAAATATCTACGTACAACCGGGATTTCATTACTAATGCAGAAGGCGACCAAAACAGCAAGAGAGATTCACAAAACGGCTTAAATCCGTTTCTTGGTTTCCTGAACAGCATTTTTCTAATCATAGAAAATGTACCCGGAATTCTTGAATTCTTTTCAAAAGTTCAAAAGGATTAATCTACTTTTATTTGCTTTTTGAAAACGGTTTCAAAAGGTTTTGTCTTTCATTATTAATGGATCTCGGTTGCATTTAAAACATCAGATTTGTAACATATGTTGACAATTGGGGAAGATAAAGACGACGTATGAAGAACTCCTATTTTTATTACTATTTTTTTCGCATAAGTGTTAAAATGATTGAGATAAGTGTTAATATGACTGAGAATTTAAGAGATACATTTTTATGTAAGCTTTAGTAAATGAATTAGGAAATATTTTATTGGATTATTTTATCCGGTACAGGTATTATAGGAATATATAATTGGAAAGCTGAAAAACATAATAAACAGCAAATTTCGAAATAAATAATCCAATTCATTAATCAAAAGCGAAGGATTTAATCCCTAAATGACTGATTACTAATTAATGTCTTATACTTAAAATAGACATGATTGAAAATCAACATAAATATTTTGTTGTAAAAATGTGAATTTCTTTTCAAAAAACGAAATATGAACAGCACAATTTCTTTCATTGTCATATTTTTTAAACTTGATATGCATTATTACATCATTCTCCTTCATAATACGTAAATTTTTCTCTAGTTATATTTATACTATTAAAAAGTAATTTTAATATTTTTTTCAGTTAATGTTTTTCTTTTAAACTCTTTAATTAACCATTTATATTAATACCATCTAATATACCAATTTGAATGTTTGCTTTTTTGGCTGGCTGTCCTTTATAATTATGAACTCAAAAACCGTTGATTATATCTCTTAAAAATTTTAGGATGCTTTGACGATATATAAAATAAGTTATATTCCCGCAAAACAAATCAGGCTTATTTCAGGTGATAAGAAATGCCTTTCCCTTCTCACCATTTTTCCTTGTTTTCTAGCAAATACATTTTTTCCCAAACTTTCCTGTCAAAAAATACACATTCTAATGAGTTTCATTTTTTAATCGGTTAAAAATAACCGAGCTACATTAGTATTTGTTCCTGACTGAATCTAATGTAAAACTGGATGTTTGATTGTTGATTTGTTACTTTTTACGCAAATCAATACCTTTGATCGAATTCCCCATGTTCCGAAAAATATGTTGGCGATGTTTTAAAGAATTACAAAAAGAGCTAGAACTGAGAAAAATATTGAATAGTGGATTTTATATTAATTTTTAACTGTACGCTCAATAAGTGATATTTTAATTTTTTCCCCACTTCTGAGGAAGATTATATCTCCACTATGCATAGTCTTGAATCTTGGCATATATAAACAAACACATGATCGTACGGTATCTCTTTACATGAAACAACTTATGAAACACCTCTTTTATTTTTAAAATTCCCCATAAATTGAGAGTGTATTCCAGCTTCTACTTCAGCATTATTTTTAAATATATAAGCTTCTTTATGTTTGTTACTGGTACATTACAAAACATATTAAAATAAAAATAATTTGTAGGATAACATTTCTTATATATATAGGATCATCCGAAATTAATTTTAAATACATTTTCAAATAAATAGTACTTGTTTCCAATTTGCTTGTATGTAACAGAACTTTTGAAATCGATTTACCAAGTTTTTTTTACGATTTAGCAGTTGTATCATTAATTATTAATATAGGCAGCAGTACCCAAGTTGTCATGGTCGTGGACTTACGGCCAGCGGTTTTCGTCGAGTCGCGGGTTCGAATCATGATGTCACGAAAGACATGCCGTGTAGCCAAGGCTGATGCATGTTAAATCTGTCGGGGCTGAAATTCCTTCCTTTGGCATTTTGTGGAAATTAGGAGAGGGAGTTTCCAGTTTAGGTGCCATCCTTATCACTAGACCGAGGTTCATATTGTTATTACCGAGGTTTCTTATTGGATTGAAATAAAATACATGTAACATTTATCTGATGCCTGTTTTCACCACTAATGAATTTAATTTTCAAAAATATGTCGTAATAAGTTCCCCCCAATTTTTTTTATTAAATTGAAATGAAGTAAGTATAAAAATTAAGTTTTTTATTTACTTACAGATTTATGTATTACCTTAAATCATGTGTAAACATGAATCAAGATATGACTGTAAATGAATAACATTCAGAATTTTCAGATAACTGTGAGGCTGCTATTTTTAAGCCACCCATGTGGTTATTGTTTTAGGTAGATCACGTTTAGCGTACCAGATCACTTTTCAATTTTTTATCATTTGCTTCAACTTTAATTACATCCAGCTTAAATATATTCAATTTAATGTAGCTGAAATGTAGCAGGCATATCAATATTTTATACATTTCCTTAAAAATCAAACAATTCCTTATAAAGTCCATCCAGAAAGCCAATTGATATACCTTCGAAAACATTAAAAAAATTCGCATAAAGGTATTAATAAACGCAGATGGAAACGAATTTTGAAATTTTCCAAAAAATATTCTTTTTAATTAGAATTTTTATTATTGTATTAAAAATATATACTCAAATATTGTTATCAGAAATATCTTTCTTGAAAAGTGACATGCTAAAACAGAATTTTAAAATGCATATAAAAATGTTGTTCAAAAGGTGAGAAGTCCCCCTAAAGAGCAAAAATGAAACTTTTCTATGACATTTATATGCAATAATGTAATTAAATATTCATTCCTTGTATACCATTGTGGCGTGTGTATAATTTGAGTTCCTAGAAACAACAAGTATACCTGTGATTTTTCCAAAAAGAAATTGAAGAATGAAAATTTATGCTTAGGAAGTGTTGCAACAGGAAATAGTTTCTAGGTCGTCTCTCAAATTATGTCGTGACTACAAATAGTTTTAATATTATTCGAAAAAAGCTACAAATCAACATGCGTTAATTGGTATTTTATGGAAATTAGATTTATTTCATCCGCCCATAAAACGCAATAATTCATTTTGAGAGTCATTCATTTTCAACACCCTGTAATCAACAAGAATGGATTCATTTTTTTAAAGATATCTTATAACCCTTATTCTGTATTTCAAAAGAACACAATCTATTTTTGTTCCATTGCCTTGAGTAAAATCACCATAATTAAAGTATTAAAAAAAGAAAAAGAAACAATTAGTGTAGTAAAACATCTACCTTAAAATTAACTAATTGTTAAATAAGTTATATTAGAGTAATAAAATATATATCCTTGGTTATCACATAGCTACATTCTTTTATTTGTCGAATGTTGTTCTTTTCTTACTTACCAAGACTTTAAGGTAAAAATCAATATACTATTAAAGATAATGTAGTAATAATTCTAAGCCATCTAAAAATTTGAACACTTAAACTATGGTAATTGAATGTACCTGAATAAAAAGGTTTCTTCCAAGTAAAGGTTTGTAGTTTATAACAAGATAATAAGTTGATTTTAGGGATTCAAAAATAAAGCAACATTTATGGCAATGTAGCAACAATTTTTAGCCACTGATAAAGAAATGTAATTATATTGTTTAATTATGCAATTTTAATTTTATGAAATAGATAAAAATGTAAGGACATGAAATTTTTTTAAAAAAATTACTTATTTAATTCATTTTATGTGTAGTAGATATTTTTAAATTGAATGCAATTCTAATATTTTTCTTATGTGTGTAAATATAAAATATATCTTTATTTTTCTTATGTGTGTAAATATAAAATATATTTTTCTTATGTGTGTAAATATAAAATTTATCTTATACAAAAGTTAAGGGAAACTCAGAAAAAGTTCTATCACACCGCCAACAGTAAGTTGCTTTTCATTCACATGTGTAGGCGAAAATTGTTCTGATGCATCATAATAATGTACTTGAAAAAGAGGAGCTACTGCTGTGTAATATCATCAGTCAACTGGCCGAAAACCCGGCATGCAAAGCGACTGAAATTTCTGTAAGAAACTGAGTGCTGTGAAATTTCGAAGAAGCGATTTTACATATGAATACTCTACATAATTTATCCTGTGAATTACGATGCTGTGTCTTTGGTGAATTGAAGCAGCCTCAATCAATCAATTACAAAGTGGAATAGTTTTTTAATATAAACCCTTCCATTACACGTAAACTGTATACTACATATTTAAGTTCATAATCACCATCTAGAAAGTAAAGTCAAGGAAGACCTAGAGATACAATTGTCCCATTAACAAGTATTTCCTCTAACTACAGGGAAACAGATCCGTGTCGCCAACTAATTTCAGATCTCCTCTTGCAATAACCTCTGGAAAATTATAAGAACAATTGTAAAGAGAAAGATTCGTGAAAATTGGTTGTACGTAAGACGTTCAGAAGTATCTGTACTTGCCGCACCATAACTCCGAAAATGAAGATTTAACTCGACACCTACGTATGTTGGTTAGTGAACAAGTCAGTGGTGTTCCAGTGAGTCCAGAATTTGTTTCAAAAGTTACTCGAGAAGATTTTTGGTCTGGCACTATTATCCCATTTATGCCCATGAAAGAGATATGTTTGGAGATCCAAGGCGAATGCGAAGAGGGGAGTTTAAGTATCTGTAAGGATGACTGCACTTGCATGTATGTTATCTTAAGAAACAACATTAATGCTCAGTTATATAGCAGACATTATCCTTGGTCCAACTACTCATCCTTGCGATGATGCAGTGGATGTCTACTTAATCATGCAAGATGATAATTCTACACCACAAATGTTGTAGATAGACGAGAATTATCTTTGTTAATATACTAATGCGAGTAAGTATTAAAGAGAACATTCTTCGGATTTGAATTTTATTTAGAATGTTTGGGATGTTCCAAGGATGCATATTACTGCACTTTATCTACCTCGTTGTAACTCATTCGGGCCTTCGAGCTACCTTGATTAAGTAATGACTTTGTTGTCAACTGAATTTATAACCACCATAATTTTGAGAACGGAACATCATCAGTCATTAGAGAGATACTTTGTAATGTATCTGGTACTCTAGTTGATTTACTTTCTTGTGTTGAATGGTATTACGCAAAGACTCATGACTGTGCATGAGCAAACAGAGACGATGATTCGCTTGTAATAGCAGATGCGGTTTGCTTTTCGAAGCGCTTAGCATTCTGGACATTATACAAATATATATATATATATATATATATATATGAAGAAAAGTCTTATTGCTCTCCTTGTAATATAATTTCCAAAGTAACTTAAAATTACTATAAGTGAGAAAATATTTACGGAAGAATAAAATAGAATACAGTACCAACTCTCTCAGATACCTACTGACAATATGTGTGTGTTTGATTACATATCAATACCTCTATAACCATATCTTTTTTATTTAATTCCTAATTTTTACAACAACTTTTGATACTTGTCTATTAAAGGTGCGATCGCCAAATTAAGAATACGCCAATGTCGCTAAGCTAGTTAAAAGCGCCAAGTAAGTGCGAAATTGAAATGTAGGAAAACAAATAACACACCAATAAATAATATAAAACTTTTTTTAAATAATATTTTTATTTAATAATATTTCATATATTTAGTGATAAATCTTATCCAATAAGTACTATAAAAATTCAGGTGTTTAATATTAATATTTACATAACTTTTAGAACATCAATCAACATGAAAAAGCCATATTTCCGAAAAAGCGTTCACTATTTTATAGAAAGCATTTTATTTCGCTACATATTTCCTCCACATAAATTCTACAAGATACGATTCTAGATGATGCCGAGCCGTGCCGTGCTTTTTCTTGTTAACCACTTTGTGGAACACCACATTCTTTTAACATTTTGCGTGTGAACTCCCGTTGACGGATCTACAAAATTGTTCTTATGGTTCACCGTGAAATGTGTAAAACCATCATCCATTTCTCTGTTTCGTAAATTGAAAATTGTCAACAACATTTTCAAAGGCAACAGAATAGGTATTTAGAAAAAAAAGGAATAAGTAACCTTAACAGGCAAGCGATATTTTACTAAAATGATGAAGTGCTGTTACTTTAGGACTGCAACCTTAGGAGTTTACATGAAAACATAGTGATAAATCTTACTAATTGGGGATTTTGCGTCTGCATCCGAAATCGTAATTTGGTGGGCTCCGCTATAATGGACATGTACCAAACTTTTTTTCTTGAAAGCAACATGTATCTTCTATTCAATTGATTATTCTTTTATTTTTTTATAATCCTCATCCTTTTCCATGCTTTTTCTCCAATACCTTACCAATCACCGTACAAACTCGTCAAAGAAGAATTCGGGTTTAGATCTCCGCACCACCCTTTAGTGGTAGATTTCACCTCACAATCCAAACGAAACAAATATACCTTCAAGTGTTATATACCAAGACCCGCCTTACTGCCTCAAGCTCATCTCCATGTGAGTGCAATCCCTTTTTCAGTTATCAGCACACTAACGACACCTGGGAACAAAAAATGTAATACATAGAAAACATATGTAGCAAGCAGATACAATACGACGTTTGAAATAAAATAACAATCAAAGAAATTATGGCCCTGGAGGCAATAATCATTCATCCTTCTTTTATCTTTATATATATACATATATATATATATATATATATATATATATATATAAAGTTTTAAATAAGTTACTTATTTAGGTGATTCTTTCCAGAGTGAGAATAAAATAGAGAGCCAGAGAGATCCCACTGAATAATCTGAATTAACCATAAAAAGAAGAGAATTTTAAATACACCCCTTTGAAATCCTTTAACATTTATAAACATATAAGTAAACAGAGTAATGTATTTCATAAGTAATTCTAAAAGAATCCTAGAAAGTCATTTACGTTTACGAATGTAAGTAATGGTAGTATGCGATGGGCAAAACGTGGGAAAGAAGAATTTATGATAAAGTCTCGAGGGACCAAGGACTCTTCCTTTTTATTTCCTTTTTCCATTAGAAATGTACACACATATTGGTTTTAGATTTATTTGAACGGAACTCAAATCCAGGAATATTTCTACAGAGAACATTTACGTAAAATATTACACTGTAACACTCTATTCTAGGCAACAAAATTCTAAGAGTAAACAATGTAAAGAAATTGGAAAGAAAAAAAAATGATATGATAATTTTTTTACAGCAGAGATTTTTCGTCCCAGGAGAACAAAGTGTTTTTAGAAGAACTTAAAAATATTTTCTCTTTAAAGGTTTGTTTGGATGTTTTTCGGTACGGGGTTTAGTTGGGAAAGGTTTTTGGTTGCTTTTCCTTCCAACTGCTTTCTTTTTTTTAGGCATTTCTTTTGAATGATATATTGTTATCTGTTTTACTAAAAACTTTATTGGTTAATAAAATTCTTCAAGTAATTACTTCCATATTATTTTCATACAGTTACTACTGGTGTATTAAATAGCAAGTTATTTGTGCTTTTTTTCATGTATTATGAAGAAAGTACTATTATAAACATGGTATCAGTATTAAAAAGTTTAGGTACAGAAATAAAAGAAATAAATATGGTAGTACTTTAAGAATATAAAAATTTCATTGTAATTGAAGCATTTTTACAATGAATTAATTCGAATCAAAATATAACTAGAAAAGTTCTGTAAAGAATGTTATTAAATTATAAAGCTTTATTAATTTGCCTTAAAATTTTAAGACATACCTCAATAATAATGCAACTAGCGAAATACATATTTGGTTATCATTTAAGTACTCATGAAATACGTGACATATTACATTTTAAACGCTTCAATAATTTATTAAAATCGATGTTTTAAAAATATTATTTCAAAACGATACATAAAACCTCTTCCACAAAAACTTATACGAAATATGAAGAACATAAAACATATATAAAACACAATTCATGTCAAAATTTAGATTACTAATAGTTTACTACTCTTTTTAAATTTCTAGGTACTCCATGTTTTTACCAATAATTAATATAAAGTACAACATTAAATTTTGTGATTGAAAAAGAAAATATTTGTTCCATTTTAGGAAAAAAAGTAATAATTGTTTAAGTTAAATGGTTCTTAAAAATGTCTTACCTCTCTTCTTAATTTCTTAAATCTTCAAATAAAATCACTAAAATAATGTTATAACTAATCAATAATATTTTAAAATTTTTGCGTTCTCCAAAATGTTTATTCATTTCTAATGTTTTAAACCAAAAACACATTTTTCATCCATAAGATAAGTATTTACAATGTAAAGTACAACGTTATATTTTAGTAGGCGTTAAAACGTTTTAAATCTATAAAAATAGTATAAAAATTTTCACTAATAGAGTTTATACAATTTGCATCAAAAATCTCACAATATTGATTAAATCTAATTTATAAAAAGAATTTCGATATTATTTAATAGAAAATCTTTCAAACATTTATGTATTTAATACTTTTAAAAATGAGATCAGGAATTTTAAATTTAATTCAACTTTATTTCGAGTGTCAATGAGCGATCTTAACTTATTTCAAAAAAAAAAAATTATAATTCTCATAACTAAATTTAATTCTATTTATCGCGCAAAATATTACATCAGCACTTGAAAATTAATATTTAGAATTTTTTATAATGATAGTAGCTACACATTTTATTTCTATATCCCAGTGCTATGTTGAGCACACTTTTAAACATCATTACAAGCTTTTTTTTAATTTCGTATCCTCATATATATATTTAAAAAAACATGCCTTTTCCAGTTCAAAATTTTTATTCTTATTTAACTTGCTTTGTATTATCTGTTTGATCTAAAATTTCAGATATACGTATAACTCCGCTAAGAATAATATGGTACGCTAAAACAGTGATGGATTTGGCATCCAATTGAGTTTAAAATTTGCAACACGTGTAAGTCACGTGATTAATTTTTAGTCTTAAATTTAAAGAAAAAAAGAGAATTAAATAAACATAAGTAAAAAAACATTTTTAAACCAATCTTTTATATAAAAGAGCACTGAAAGGCATTAAAATAGTTTTAATGCCATATTATATTTATAATTTCTAAAACCGTTAACACTTCTTTTGATCATATATTTAAGTACATAGCTATGAGATACTCAATTTATTGGTAATTACCTAGTTATACCTCAGTTAAATGCCTCAAGCTTTCAAAAATTATATACATTACTTACATTTAAAAAAATTACTTTTGTGCCTTTTAGTCCATGCGTAACGAAAAGAGTGATTTAAAAATTTTTTTTTTTTTACTTATATTTATTTTATATCAGAATGAGTCAATATTGAGTCGTTTTCCGCGCTTAAGAACTATGGACATTAAATATTATGTATCTTTATCTAAATCATTACAACCATGACACTGCCTTTTAGAATGTGTTTTTTATTCAATCATTTAAAAATTTTCGATATTTATTTGCACAACTATAATACAAAAGCAAACACATGCCAAATGTACAAATAGGCTAGCCTTATTTTTTTCAATCATCTAGATGTAATTAGAAATTTTTAGAATTTGCTTAAATACAATAAGTATTATTTATTACGGTATTTAAAAGTTCGGTAAATTTTATATTCTGGTACTGACTGAGTCGTTTGCCTTCAATTTTTTTCGGGTTGATTCCGGAATTATGACGCCAGATAGAGACAGAGTGCTTCTCTCCATAGATTGAATCGTAGCAGTATTCTTTTCAGTACTATATTTCTAATTTTCTAGCGTGATAAATTTAATGTTTGCATAACATTAAAATATATACATACACTGTTCTTTACAACAAAAAATCGTTCTCGAATCAGAGAAAGAGTTCTTCAAGTACTGACAAAATAAATAAAGAGTAAATATTTAACTAAAGCAGCTCATTACGACTTGTTTTACCAGTCATTGGATTATAATGATTTTTTTTCCTTTTGAGATTTTTTTTTATCGATAAAATAATATTCAATTACATCAATATTCAATGTTTCAATTTAATTTTGTTATTACTGGAATGGCGAAATACTTTGTTGGATATTTACAAGCTTGGGCGATTAAGTAACTTAGCTGATGCTTTAAAACTTTATTTTGATTACCTTCATGTTTACTTTTCATCACCTTTAATATACACCCCACCTCTATCCTTACAATCCTTCTTGCGAATCTTCCATTGTTCGAAACAGTGCTGTAAGTTTTCTTCTGTCAGCTCCTCCGAGCTGCGGGCCACTTTCTCTTTCTCAGCTTCAAAGAGCTCAAACCGTGTTCCTTTTTAATGCAAATGTCACTTTAGGAAACAGTAAGAAGTTACTTTGCGTAAGTTCCAGCAAATAAGAAGGATGGTTTAATACTGATATGCTGTACCTTTGATACCTCTTGAAAGACAATGCGGAATGAATTGTCCTTCCACAATTTTCCTTATTGTTTCGCGGAGTTCGGCAAGAACGTGAAGATAATAATTAATGTTCATTAATAGTTTGACTTTCAGGACCCCAGTGAAGTTACACAATCTCATGAATATAAAAAAAACAATCATCATTACTTTGAATTTTGATTTACTCATTCGAGCCTTTTTTGGCTCTTGGTGAAGGGTTTTTCCAGTGCAAGGATTGGCGTTTCGTTTGAGGATGATATTAAAAGACCAGGATACGCCACACGTTATCATCCTTCCCTATAATTTTGAATCAATTTTAATGGCATTCAAAGTGTCAGTACAAACAATTTGGAGAGCTTCTTGTTGTTGAATGTGAGATGTCTGACACAAATTTTTTGCATGTTAAAATTGTTATGCAAAATTTGCCATAGTAATTCTTTGTTAATTTCTACAGTCTCATCAATTGCACGAATACTCAACCGACGACAAGATTACAGATTAATCCGATTCAACACCTCATTGGTCAAATAGATTCACCATCTGCACTAGAGACCACCGATTATGTCCAAAGGAAAACTTATTAAATGACATTCAATGCAACAGGGGAAGGGAGATGTATACATCAATTGCAATAATTGGTGGAAAAACAACCATCTCTAAAATAACGCCCAGAAAGCCCATCTTCGTACCATAACAATGAAACTGGAGAAGAAGTATGCATCGACTCTTGAACAATGAATGAACAACTTTGAGCAGAAATGTTTAAGAACTAACCGGATAGGGGAATTCCTTTTGGATAAATTGTTAAGAGCACTGCAGAGACCGGATGAATTTTTTCGGGACGGGGAGATCGAGAGTTCCACTTACACTTATCACTCAAAGTGAATCGAATTCATCCAGCATAGGTAGAAAACCCCTCCCCCAAGAGTGGCGGGAAAACGGCAATTTACCGAAAATGAAGCAAAAGGAAAGATTTAAGTTTTATTTTCTCTTGTACGATTCTAATTTTCCAAGATTTCTGAAAATATAAGATTTATATGAATCATATCAGATTTCACAAATATCATTTTTGAAGTATGCAATCTTAAATACAAAAATAAATATACATACAGAAGTTGCTGTGTTTAAGGGTCAAGGAAAAATTCACTTTAAGTTTAATAAGTAGGAACGCTAACACTTTTATTTTACGGTAACAAATTAGTTTATTTAACATAACTTATTTTTAATTTTACGTTGTACTGGCTAGCAAATCAAGGTGTATCTCATCTTTAATATATTAAATGCTGAAAAATTCTAATTTTCTTATTAATACTTTTAAACTAAGAGAAACGTAAGCATAAATACGTTAAAACTTTTTGATAAAATTTAAAATTAGAATATTTAACAAAGGGAAGAAATAAACTATGTAAGCAACTGAATCAGAACATTTAAGACACAAGAGAGAAATCTGTCCATTTTAAAACAACGTTCAAAACTTGCCTGAGCAAAATGTAAGCAAATTTTGATAAGAATTTCTCATGAATTTTACAAACGTTGCTATATATAATTCGAAAATTCGTTTACGCTTTCAAATATGAATAATGTGTGAGGAAGCACGTAAAGAAAAATAAATGAAAAAAAGCTTTATTCCTCCAGAAGATAAATACTAACGATTTTCCCTTCCTCCAAGGAATGTTATGCATATGTCAGTTTGGAGTGAACAAGCATCGAATCAAAGAATGCTTCTATGAATAGTATAACACAAATTAAATGCTTATGGTAGAATAAAATATTATATACTATCACTTAACTTCAAGTGAAAACTCTTGAAGATGTATTAAATGTAAAATAGATTAAAAGAAATTTACAACATATTTTTGGTAATCACTTAATCTCTTTGCTTAGAAACAAATCTTATACTATACTATACATGTACATAATTTATCTTTTTGGATAGGTATTCTTATCAAATGAAATATTCATGACTAAAGCAAAAACTTCGAGTCAAATAATAGACTTTAAGATATCAAATCGTAATACATTTGAACGTTCCCATTTTATGTGTGGATATAAAAAAATGTATTAAAAGTTAAAATATTAATGTTGTAAATAATCCATGTTTCTCAAAAGTATAAAAAAAAATAAGCATTTTCGAAGCTAAAATCTTTTCATAGCTATAGAAATATTTTACACTTAAATATTATTTAAAGGATTTTTTTAATATTTTAGAAACAACAAAAAAGATAAAATTGAGTTATAGGAAGGTGTAAATTAATTTAAAAAGAATCTTCTGTCTTTCAGTATTATAGTCTATTTTTTATCGCTTGCCTTATTTCATACATTTAATAATAGTAATGTTCTATTTATTTTTTAACATTTCATAAAAATCATAATTTCCAGTTCGTAAATGAAGATCAAAATCAATCAAAATACTTTACAAATAATATATAATGGATATCAACACGCTTTTCAAAAATATACATACTTTTAAATTAGAAATATTCGAACATCTCTAAATAATATTTAATTAATATACTTCATTTTCACATATTCTTATGTGATTTCTAAAATTTCAATGATGTGCTTCGGATTGCCCTATAATTAATAAAAAAAAAATTAATGCATTTTCATCGTAAATGAAAAACACAGAAATTCGTTAAGCCAAACACACAAAAATTGGAAATATATTCGAAATATATGTTTCCTATTAGATATATTCGAAATATATGTTTCCTATTAGATATATTGAAATCAGGTGTGATATTTTGATTCCAGATTATTTGTTAAAATCGCCTTTCAAAATTTTATGCATTGATTGTAAATATTACTATTTGTTACGCAATTCGTTAAATATGTATTTAAATGTAGCAATGAGATTTTGTTCCATATCTTACAGTTTCAGAATAAATTAGTTCAGTTTTGTATATATGTATGTACATATAATTTGGAATGGAAAATTGAGATTCTATTTATGTTCCTTACTGTGATAGCACTTGACTACTTTAGGATTAGTGACTTTTATTTAGTATCCGCATTTATTCAAATGAATTTCAAATCCTGATTTCGAATTCTTATTTCGTAAGCACACTGAGAGATTAAAAAAAAATTTAAATATCTTGCAACATATTTAAAACCTCTTTTGTGTGGGTGCTACCTGCTTCGCCTCTTACTTATTAGATAAGATGAAAAAAACCTATCCAGTAGCATTAAAAAAAATTAAGCGATGAAATTCATCGTATGGTGTGATCCTTGGAAATATTAAATTCTCTATGTGCAATGATTCTGCAAATATTTCGAAAATGTGTGCCTTTCAGATGTATATCGAATGTATGATTTTTCAATGAGACTAGCTGATTTCAAGCACATTGTGGGTAAGATGGTGGATTAATGTGATTTTAACTTCACAAAAAGTAATTTTCATTATTTGTGGGTTCAAAAGAAAATAACGTTCTCTACTCATTTGATTTTTTACTAGTATTTAAGAAATGCTTCTGAATTTCATACAATTAATTTCCATAATAAATGTTGTTGAGTTGATTAACAAGTGTACTTAAGCTAGCTCTTCAATAACACGAAATATATTCTGTCACAAAATTATAAAATCACGATACGTTTTACTATTTAGTAAACGAATTTAATGTTTAATTCAATTACTAAATAGAAAGAAAAAATATATTAAGAAAAACCAAAACGTGTCAGTATAACAAAAAATATATGAAGGATACCTGTTACAAAATTATAAGATCACTTAAGAGAAAAGAAGGTTATAGGAAATTTGATAAGATGTTGTACCTCCCCTTTTCTGAATAACTAGTAACACATTATTTATAATCGAATTAATTAAATTTTAAGGAAGTATATTCCGAAATACAGTTATATTCGAAATGATCAACCCAATTTCAAAATTATATTTTTCAAAAATAAACAGCACTTAATGATAAGCAATACACGAATAAAAAGGATAACTGTAGAAATTTTATATTGCTACAAATAGAAGGCTCTCGTACGTTCTTCCTTGAGCTATTTAATGAAAGCTATTTTAGAAGTTTTCATTGAGCTACCTCATAGTTGGATCGATCATAGAGGACTAATTGATTTGATGTTACACAGCTGGTCTTCTGATATGTGATTCTTATGTCTAATCAACTGATACCCCATACGATTTCTTCTTACAAGTGGTTGTAAAACGCAAAGTGTATGCGCACCAGTAAATTTATGGAAACGTAAAGACAAATTACTTCTGCTGTACTATCAATTACCACTGACACTTTACAACGTGTTTGACAGGAAGTTACAAATCTAATTGATATTATACGTGTAATTAGAGAAACACAAGAGGGAAAAAAAATTATACTTTCCCTTTGGATTCATATACTCGTATGAAATAAATAATCCTGTATTGTTCCATTTCTCCACGACGGGACATTTTCAGTTCCTATTACTTCGAAAAATTATTTTCGAAAAATTGGCAAGAGAGAGAGAGAGAGAAATAATCCGCCAGTTTTCAATGAGAATTTTATCAGAGCCGTGGCTTAGTCAAGCTGAATTATATAATTCTTTTCTTTTTTAATCAATCTCATGCTGACTTAATTGCATGGCTAGGATCATTATCTTGTTAGAATATCAATTTATCCGTAATAAAAAGTACCCGGTAAGGTATCAGATTTGTCTATAACTGCATCAGTTCATCAAGCCATCACCTCTTTGTAGATCTCATTTTCCTACATATAAATGACTTTCCACTTCATGATGGAACCGCATCCTATCTACCTACAGTAGAGCTCATGAACGTTTTGGCGTAAGTAATGCCTGTAGAACTTATTACTGCTCCGGGCCATCTAAGTTAATTTTTGATTTAAAAATACTATTATTTCCATGTACAGCTTCCAGGACATGACAATCATTGCTCACTTTAGACATGTTTCTTAGTATGCTTCAATTGTCGTGTTTTTCCTTTTAGTTTCTGAAGATTAATCCGAGCATTCGTATTAAACCCTTCCACAAAGTTACGTGAAATTCTTGTCCATCTGTTTGATATACTATTTTGCGAGTCAACTACTATTTTTTCGTTGCCAGTCAGAAGATTAAGGGAGTCTTTTTATTTATTTCTCGTTCATATTTTCCTTTTACGTCACAGAACCACCTTTTCATACTTCTACTTCAGATATGTAAATTCTATGAACTATTGCACTAATTATCCAAATAATCAAATTAGACTTCGATTGTGTGCCTTTTTGTCTTTCCAGACCTTCTAGATGAGTTTGGAAACAGTTAAACTCGGAATCTAAAACAAAAGAAAACCAATCTATATTATTTGAAAAACAAAAGTTATTTTATGCTTATGTAAGAACATAATTTCATAAGTTAGATTGGCACAAAAAATGAGCAGTGTATTTGTTTTATTCAAGACTATTTAACACTTCTAAATTGTTTGATTTCATACACCTTCTTTGAAATTCTCATTAATATTACTTTTGTTGGCTGTATTGTTGTTAAAAACATAAATGATTTTTTTTAAAATTCCAATATTACAATTTACTTTATATTCAGAGTAAAAAGTATGAATTAAATGTATTGAAACAAATTAGCTAAAACATTTCACAAGAATTTATTTTATTCACCTTTAATAATATTGAAATTAAAATTTACCGATGTATCATAGATTTATCTATTATCTCAAGCTTATGTCATACATTTTTGGCTCAAACTAATTATCATCAGTAATTTTCATGTAAAATGATGGATGCAAGACAAATTTGACGATGTTTTTTATTTGATAGTGATTTAATTATGGTAAACGTTTTCTTTGGTATGACCCAGAGATGTGTAAACTTCTTTGCGAGCAATCCAAAAATATGACAAGAAAATTATCCGCGTAATATAATTTATTCTAAAAATTAAAAAGGATTATAAAAATTTTATTTTATATATATATATATATATATATATATATATATATATACTATATTAATATGTTGAAAGTAACGGCAACTGCATTTTTTCATGTTTCTTAAATTCCGGTTCCAATTGCGATGTACTAATTCTTATAAGTGATACTACATGGTCATTTTTCAGTCTAATTGATCCTTTCTATGATTAATGGTAGAAAATATTGTTCATATACTTATGGTAAAAACGTAACGATAATTTTCTAGGTGTGAAATATAACGTTTGGGAAACGCATATTTGGTACCGATTTGTAAATTTTAATTTTGGAACTTTTAGGAACATCTACTTAAGATTATTATCTGATTGTAACTAAATTAATTCAAGTTGAAATCCAGCCTCACTAAGCTACAATTTATGCTGAAATACACGGTGAAAATATCCAGTTCTGTTTGAATGGCAATGAAAATTTAAAATCTGCGGCCGAAATCAAAATGCAGTTTCTCATCTTCTCTCATAACTCTTAAACCTCTCTTTATTTACTGACAGCATTACATTGAATAAAATCACGGGGAATCAGACAAGCTTTTCTAAGCTAGCTGGCTAACAAGTAAATAAAATTTTAGTTTGAAATCTTTGAGTTGGACCCAGATATTGTCGATAAATGAACTTTTTCTTTGCATATTGTTCATATCACAAGGAAAGTCAGTGAAAAATGCGAAGCCTGAAAACTGGGCTCTATCTACCAACATATCACATTTCGCAAACAAGACAAGTCGAGAAGAATGTGTCAAGACGAGAAGATGACAAGTCATTCTTCCTTAAAAAACAATACCACCTTTCAGTTGCTAAACTTGTTTGAAATCACATCCTGCACTAAGCCAATTATATCAAACACAGATTTCATATTCAATGATTCAATTTACGTAAGGCAACTTGATATATAATGTAATGTAAAAAGACAACACTGTTACCCAGACAGTTTTGAATGAAGAAATCAAGAAATCGAAATTTTTTACTAGTCATATTTGCTGCTATATTGATCCTAACATTCAATATGTTTGTTATAAGTACTTTGAAAGTTGCAAGACCTTCCAAAAATTTAAAGAAAAAATATCGCAATCCGCTGTAGTTGCCTTTAACGACTGCTTGCTTGCCGATTTCTCGATAATTTCAAAGTTCTTATCAATACCTCTTATAACTAATACTAGTAGAGTAAACCATTTATATCAATGCTTTCCTAGTTAGTTAGATAGCAGAATTTAAAATGGACAATTTTTTACTCTAATTGTGATACCAGAATTTTATTGATGACTTCGATTTTAAAAGTCACCGTTTTTCCAAATAAACTTAGAGTCTGAAAATAATTTTTCTTGTCTAGACATAAAACATTACAAACAAACTTGGAGCAGGAATTGTGAACAACCGACCCCCCCTCCTTCACTAGAATCGTTATTCTTTTTAGCAATACTGCATGATACAGTGTAACTTGTATGTGTGTAACACCCGATCGACCCGGGCGTTATCTTGTGCCATCACTAATTTCAAATATTAAATACTACGACACAAATAATTACAGAACCAACAAAACAACTTTCACAATTTATTAGTATATATTTACTATGACATCAATAATTATGCTCGCCAGGTTAAGTTTACTAACGTCTTAGTTCAACCCACCAATAATAATCTAACTGCCTCTTACCAATATCTCTTATCGACTGCAACTCCGAATCTGGAACAACTGCTGAAAATTCTAGACCTAATCTTTACCCGAGTAATCTATACTCGGAGCCTCAATACTAGTCTATACTTCCACCTTCCTCTTATATAGCACTTAGACTTCACCTCCTCTCACTACAACGCCTCTCTGATCCTCCTTCAGATACTCTACTCCTTCAGATGGAGTTTATATACTTCTCAATTCAACCGCTTCACTTCATTCCTAACTGCTTTACATATTAATGTTCTTCATCACGTTTCATTTTTGGTTGGGCAAAGGTTGTTTAGTGAAAGCACTCAATCTCAAGTGAAAGTCCCCAAGGTTAGTGAAGAGAAACCGCGAATAGCCCAATGTCACATGTGTAACTGCATTCTGGATATTGTTTACTTTTTAAGACAATTTTGTCTTCCTAATAATTTTTTTCAAAGATTTTCTGTTTTTTATTTTCTTTCATAGTCTAAAATTTCTTTGTAATATGAATTATTATGCTGTGTTCTGAAGTGACAGGAAATATTATGTTCCATGAAGACTGATACAGTTTCATTGCAGATGATACATATTGGTTTATCCTTTACAACTGGAAAAAATATTTTAGGTCTATTCATCATTACAAGGACGACACTTTCAGTCAGCTTTCCTTTTTTTAGTAGACATTTGATGTAGAAATATTTTACCAAAATCCGCAATAACCCACACAAACACTAACAACCCTAAAATTTTTAATTACTTCTCACCACTATTCTCAATGACGCTATTTCATTATCCTCTTTCTATTCAACGACAGATGCAATCAGCAATATTAGAATTCGTGCTCACAGAATAAGAAGACATTCACCTTTTTCGCTATAAGGCGCAATCTGTTATCCTTCTTCATCAATAATTGCTATTAGAATTAAAAAAATAACTTTATTTTGAAATTAAAAAAAAATTAGAAGAAATAAAAAGAGTTATTTTATTCATTTAGAAAAATTATCAATAGCGTTTTTTGGCAAAATTTCAAGGGGAGAAGCAAGTCTTGTTATACTAGTATATGTTCATGTCACAAACAAAAGGCACAAGTCGTCGTCGCTTAAAATTATCGTTGTACATGTAAATGAAATAAAATAACAAGCCTCTTCTACATCAAGCCGTTTACAGCGTCCAAAATGTAACATCCTTTCTGTTTTGGCACGAACTCTATACATTATACATCGTATAACAATATTTAATGCATAATATGATATATTACACAGTAATATCTTAAACATACTACTATTTAAATGTAATATTTTTTTCAATTTACAGTGGGCCACTATGAACCTTCTGGCGTGTCCAAGCTTCCCCGCGGGTCATAGTTTGCCCATCTCCTGGGTATCCCATAAAATATTTGTTTCTTAACAATTCTCAAGAAAGTTTGGAAATTTGTTTTAAATATCGCCGACTTCTCAACAATGTCAACAACTTGTACCCTATTATTTTTAACCAGAATTGTTTGAGGAAAACTTTGATTTGGAGTTAAAGGCAATTAAAATGGATTTGAGAAAAATAGTAATTTATTATTGTGTTTATAAGAAAACAGAATACCTTAATTCTTTTGTAAAATAAAGGCATACATTTGTTGTTAAAGAATGCTTAAAATAATGTGTTTTACTTAAAAAAAAATAGCTGATCAATTTAGAAGTAATAAAATTTTAAAATAAATTAATAAATTAAGAATAAAAAGCAATACATTACACTAGTAATGTGATAATTTTAAAAATATTTTCTTGTACATAAAGTGATAAAAATCATTCAAAATATTTTACTCTTTTTTATATAATTAATAGATACTTGAAATTTCATACAACATAAAAAAAGCATGGAAAGTGAGACACGAATATAAATAAATATTTCTTTTAAAATATAGAACAATAGCTTAATTTATAAGGGATTGAAGAGTAAATAGGTATTAAACTTAAATCAGATTTATCACTATAAAAATAAATATTTTAAAATCTATGCTCAAACTAATGATTCTAAGTATCAGTTTTTCAAATATTTAAGATAATAAATGATTAAATGTTTCAAGATTTTTAAAAGTTCTAATGAGTACTATTAAAGTTCAAATCAATGAAATTTATTTAGGATAATCTTCGTCTTTCATTTTCATGAATATGTTTATTATGAAATGTTCTCCATTAATGTGCATTTAAAATTAATGACTAATGAGTCCGTTTTTAAAAATTATTCATTTATTTAACTGAAGTAAGAAAACTCTAAAACCTCTAATGCTCTTATTTTGCAAACAAAAAAAAAAGAAATAAAAATAAAATGAATAATAATAAACATAAAATACTGCATCTCACTCTTTTCTTCTTATGACTTTTATATATTCTTTTCTGTTGGTATAAAAATATAAAATACATTATGAACAAAAAGTTATTATTTCTACTTCTCTCATTTTTCAATATTAACATCCAAAATATTTCTTCATTTTTTTAAAGAAAATTGTTTTATAAAAATAAATACAAATAGGAAATTTCATTCTCCTTTTACATTTTTAAGATTATCCATACTTGTTTTCTCATATTCATCTTTATTTATCTTTCAAATAAAATCAATTACGAACCATTCAAAACATATCTGAAATCTCTGTATTAATTTAATTCATTCTATAATTAATATTTGTGTGTTTTTCTTTGATAATTAAAATAATTTACCTATTATTTAATCAAAATAGAAACATGACTAACAGCAATTTATTTCGTGGCAAATAAACATTCAATATCCAATTATGTTTTTAATTTTTCTGCAATAGTTACAATTATTCATTGTATCAATATCACAAAAATTACTTAATAATATTTATGACCGCATTAAGTCGTTTAATTGTTATTAGTATGCTAATTAGTTTGCTTATTAAAGTAAATTTTTTTAAAACTCAGTTTATGCCGTGACTAAATTGATTATATGCTTTTTTATTTTTAAGGCAATTTTAACGCTCAAAATAGTTTCAAACAGAAAAATATTTCTTTCAAAATTGTGATGAGTAAGTATCAAAAAGGATTTGAACCTGATATGCTAAAACTATTTATTCATTAAATTATGACGTTACATTCGGAAGTATTATCATTTTCATTAACATTTTAAAGGAAGGAACAATTAGAACATACGCTACTCAATATTTCAAAATATAAATAGTGGTGAATATAAACAAATAAAAAAAATGTTGGAAATAATATTACTTTTATCAAAATGCTTGAAAGAAAATTCAGAAAAAAGAGACAGAAAATAATTCCCGTTTGACCTAAAATAAACCAAATTGATTTTTTACAAATAAATAATGAAATGTTCTTTTTACAATAAAGAGGAAAAAATAACTATTTTTAATATTTTTTATGTCTATCATGCACTTGTCAAACAAATCAGTAAATAAATGACATAGAAGCGAAAATAAATGCTCCACACATTTTAACACTTGTCTAAAAATATTTCCAAGAGAAAAAGAAGGAATAGAAGAGAATCTACACTTTTCGAAATCACATAACTATTATTTCAACTGATATTTTTCTTAAATATTGCAATAAAAGATCCATTATCATAGAAGAAATATATATACATCACTTGAAAAATGCTTTGTAGCTATTTATACTGTTGTAATGCGCAATTTTATGCGGGAAACTCTGTAGAAATACCATCAGATTTTAACCTTGTACAAACATAAAGGAAACGAAAATAATTTTGTGATAAAAATAAATAGATAATAATACTGTTATTTATAATGGAGTTATCAACAAGGTCGTGGACAAGGGTCGTGGACTTTCTTTATTTAGATATGATATTATTTACATACTGAATCGCAGAAAAGTTTTTAAAATATGCTCAAAAATGTTGTCTACATTCACGCAAATTCTAGAAATACACTTATTCAAACTATACTTTATTCTTACAAACAGAAAGTTTTGAAATATTTCTTATTGTTTATACTTGTTCATTTTAAATATACAATTAGCTTGTAATAATTGGATAAATTGGAATAGTGAAGCAGTCGCTTGAGTGGGAAAACCGTTTAATTGATTAAATAAGTAACATTCAGTTAAATGGTTATACAATTTACAGTTATTTGAGTTTTTATAAATTGATGAATAAAATAAATAAGGATAATTGGATATTGTTTAAATCAGTAAACCCAGAACTGAATATTTTATTGTGTTCCAAATCTTCAAACGCAATGAATAACATTCTTTCAGCAAAGATACTAAATTTCTGTTCACTACTTATTTTCATCTCGTCTGTTTTTCCTTTCCACATACAAAATTACTATCAAATAAATACAGTTAAAAAAACAATATATTTAACTAGTAATATATTGTCTTTTTTCCAGTGTTAATACTGAGTATTCATTAAATAAAAAAATGTCATCTTTATTTTTGCAAAACTATATAGATGGAAAAACATTATAAGTGAACGTTTTTCATTCGGTCTCTAAGATATTCGCTTGAAATAATCGTTTGCTACATTATAGGATTGTATTCATCTAATGTAGATCTAAGGATTATTTTGTCACTTTCACATTAGAAAATCTTCGAATTCACTTTCATTTTCGCATTTTCTTTTTTTGTATTAACGCATCTTAATTGTTGAAACATTTTCAGGGGGAAATATACCTGTTAAAACAGACAAATTGCAAAGAAAACTCAATCTGCGATAACTTTACCGTAAACTGATGTATTTTTTCATTTTAAAATATACGATTAATTCTCTAAGATAAGAGCAGTTCGATGATCATGTGAAAAATTCATTTAAATAGTGAAAAAGCTTTATTAATATTATTTATTAACACAAATAGTAAGTAATTCTACAAAATTATTATCAAATAAATACAACTAAATTACCATCAGGATTTTAAGTTAGCTTAACATTTACAATTTGAGTTTTTCAAATCTTTCTTTTTTTTCCAATTTTCACACATTCAGAATTTTAAGTATTTCGTATAAGTATGAAATAAGGGATTCTATTTTCAGGTTGCTTCAAAATGAAAATTGGTCATCTTATTTGTAACATTTTAATTTGGTTTATAAAAAATTGCTTAAATGTAAATAATTTTATAAATTCCCAACATATACGTATAATAGTATAGTATTATGTATAATATTATAGTATTAAGTATAATATCATAGTATTACGTATAATATTATAGTATTACGTATAATATTATAGTATTACGTATAATATATATACGTATAATATTATAGTATATTACGTATAATATTATAGTATATTACATATAATATTATAGTATATTACGTATAATATTATAAATTATTCTATAACTTTTGCGTAAGCCTTCAAAATATAGTTCTTGTTTTGTCAAATTTAAGGCTAAATTTTAAGCATTCAATGAGTATCTGGAAAGCTTAGAGAGTTTTATTTTATTCAAATTCAAAACTTCTTATAGAAAAATTTTCTCCTTACAGAGAAACTTATTTAAGGACTGAAATTTAAATTTATATCAAAATATAAAATACAGATATGAAAAGAAAGTAGAGCATTATCTCATATGAATGTTTTCAACACCAGTTTCCAAATGGCAGATATACGGTCTATTATAAACTGTTCACTCACTAACTACTACTAAAACTAACTACTAATCATCATCATTTCAGATTTCAGTTCACGGTTGTCCTTAGACAAAAAACACATCGGGTTGTATAACAACAACAATATTTATTCTTCTTACTACCGCTCGTTTACAACAGCTCCTCTCGGAGATTCGGTCAGGTAACGACTGAGGGGATCGTGTGGCATCACACTCTCTCCCTTTACAAAATGAACGCCCTCTAGAGGCAGGCTCTAAGTAGGAAAGTTAACAGTTCGGCCATCCTGATACTTACAATTGTCCCAATTGTGCAGTTCCAATTAACACAAAAATCATTAATAACTGATACACTTTAAAACCATTAATTATCATACACAAAATATCAATGTTTAAATTCCTCAAACACTTAAAATAGCAAATATCAATAATTACACACAAACATCATTACTTAAATTCCTCAATTACTTAAAATATCGAATATCAATAATCATACACAAAATATCAATGTTTAAATTCCTCAAATAACCTAAAATAGCAAATATCAATAATTATACACAAACATCAATACTTAAATTCTTCAAATGCTTAAAATAGCAAATATCGATAATTGTACACAAACATCAATACTCAAATTCCTCAATTACCTAAAATAGCAAATATCAATTACCGTATACAGATAAAATATCAATAATCATGCACAAATCATTTTACATAATCACCCTTATATCTACATTTCACAACAAATTATCTTTCATTCCATAACGCACATATAAAGAAAATCCCTTTTTTTTTTTTCTTAAATAATAATTCTAATTTAAGGCTTCAAAACAAAAATCTTAGTTATCATACAGTTCAAATATTATTTCTCTTTCATAACAAAATACTAAAATTACCAAAACACTTTAAAATACTACTTCTCAACATCTTTTAGCGTGCTTACATACACATCACCTTCTCTTTTTTTTTCTTTAAAAAATTACATAAACACATTCATATATTCATATCGAGATATCAACACAAAATTCATATTTCAAAATATTGAACTCATACACATATTTTCTTATCAAATATAATTTCAAGCATCGATTACCACATAAACAAATTTAAAAAGTACTCATATCTAACAAATTACTATTTTCATACTTCATAACATCGAATATCTCTATCCTCATAAAGGTTAATTCATACAGTTGTAAATATTAATTTTTCTTCTTCGTCCCTTTTTTTTTTTTAATTTTTTACACATTTAAAATATTAATTCTCCTTTCGATATTCTCATTTTCATAGAATATGCTTAACTCTTATAGACTCAAAAAGGTTCACACATGAAACAAAGAAATTCTTTAACATAACACAATCATCAAAACACAAATCTAAGAATTCCTACAAAAAGATCATTCCTAAATCATTGCAAAATCACATTCTTATATCCTTACAAAAGCACATTCCTAAATAAATCCTTACAAAATAAATCATTACAAAATTGTATCCCTAAATCTTTACATTCCTAACCCAATATATTCCAAAATCCTTACAAAATTATATTCCCAATCATCACAAAATATAATAAAATATTCCTACATCATTACAAATAAAATTCGTTGAGCATATTACCTTGAAATATCAATTACTCTTCTCATCATAAAAGATCACATAAACATAAAAACTTTTGTTGGCACACTTAAGATTCAAACCGTTTAATCCATAAACACTCATTAAAAGCTAGCACATTCATTAACTTTAAATTCTTATACAAAATATATAATTTCTGTTTCAAAATAATGAAATCAAAATAAAACATCGTTGATATATTTAAAATTACTTATCCTTGTCAAAAACTAAATAAACAAATACATCTTAAAAAAATAACATTCAATCAATAGTTTTTTTTTTTTTTTTTTGGAAGATAATCAAATTAAAAGTTCCTTAAATACTCAGTCCTTAAAATATTCTAATGTTCCATGAGGAAATAACTGTTAATTAATTCTTAATACAAAATAATTGTTTTCCTTTTTGTTTTTAAAAAAAGTTCTTTGCAAAATAATAGTTTATAGTCCCCTTGTTTGTCACAGCAAAAGCCCCTCTAAAAAGAAATAAAAAAAATTCTCTCACCCATTCGGAATCCAAGGGCAGGGGGCAAACACATTCCCGAAGTGCACTGACCTGATTCCTCCTTAAAATTTTGTCTCTTCTTTGTCAGTAAATGTCCATTGCTCGGTAACCTCTGGTTGAAGAAGTGGGGGGCGGGAGTTTTCTCTCACTGTCGGTTTCGGGGAGTAGGGTCTGATTCCTGGCGTTTATACAGCCTTCAAAATTTCCCACACTTGGTAATGACCGTCCCTCTTGGTCAACGAACTTGTGGTCCTCTTTTTGCCCTCTGCTTTCTCTCCTTTTTTTTTTTCTTCAGCTGCGTAACTTTGCAGGTGTCCCTGATCTCTTGTTACTAAAGGGGGAACGGAGACTCAGTCCTCAGTGAAGTACTGCTAGACACCCCCTGGGTCAAACGGAGCTTCCTTTCGCTTTTGAGAGGGGGACCCTCTCCTCTGGAATTCGATATCTCTTTTCTTTATTTTTTGCTGAAAGTCCTGTCTGTACGAACTTTTTCTAAATGCGATGTTTGTCTCCAAAACATGTTTCTTGGTGACTCTTTCACGGTACGGGGAAATGTTGCGGGTTCCTTTATTGTTTTTCTTCCTTTGCGTTGAAATCGCTCCCTTCATTTTAAATTGTATCTTTTTTCTGCGGAGGGGAAACTGGCTAACCCCTCGTTCTGTCCACTTAATTGTCTGTCGCAAAACTTTAGCTTTTCCCAACTGTATCGGATTTGGTATGGGGCCTGTTTTGAAGAACTCTGCTTCCTTCTTTCCATCAATGGGAATATTTTCTCCTGTATCATCCTTTAAAATTTTCTCATTGGCTTTCTGAGCTCTAGTTAATTTTTGTCCTTCTAAACGTGTGAATGCTTCTTGACATCGTTGCTGTCTTCTTTTTCCGTTCTCTTTATTTCCTTTCTGTATTTTCCGTTGCACTTCTCCTTGCACTTTTTCTTTAACATTCAGAAGTGGGATGTGTGTTGAAGCCCACGGTCAGACTGACATTTCTCTGAGAGAACTGTAAGAAAAAAAGTACGTTGTAGGACTCTAACCTACCGGAACTGTGAAAGAAAATGTGCTAAGAAGTGATTTATTTTGAACAGTATTGAAATATTGTTAAAATGTCGTACCTCTCAAAAGGACGTAAAAGTGATTTAATCGAGCTTGCACTTGAATTTGACGAAATTGTCCCTTCGGATGCTACCTATGTGGCAATAAGGGACATCATCATAAGAAACCAATTCTATGAAGAAGTTTTCGCGAGAGGATGTCTCGAGAGGATAATTGAAGATAGGATTGAAAAAGAACAAAGGTTAGAAAGGGAGAGGATTGAAAAAGAACAAAGGTTAGAAAGGGAGAGGATTGAAAAAGAACAAAGGTTAGAAAGGGAGAGGATTGAACAAAGGTTAAACAGAGATAAGGAGATGCAATTTGAACTAGAAAAATTAAGATTAGAAAAATTAATAATTGAAAACAATAGAAGAAAACAAAGAGAAATCCAAGAGTACTATGAAAAACGATTTCAGCCTCAGCAGGAAAAGTTTGAATCTGAATTGAAAGAAAGGGACGAGAAGTTTACCGAAATTCAGAAGGAGAATGAAAAATTACCCGAAGCTATAGGGTTACAGGATACCAGTATTGAAGAAAAAGCAATGAAAATTGTTGATGAAAGACGACTTCAGTCTCAACAGGAAAAGTTTGATTCTGAACCGAAGAATAAAGAACAAAAATTATCTAGAATCCAGGAACATAATGAAAAGTTAATGCAAGCCATACGGGAACAAAATATCGTTAACAGAGGAAAAGAAGAAGCGTTATTAGCACCAGCGATAATAACTTCGTTCACTCACTAACTCTATTACTAGCTAACTACTAAAACTAATCATCATCATTTCAGATTTCAGTTCACGGTTGTCCTTAGACAAAAAACACATCGGGTTGTATAACAACAACAATATTTATTCTTCTTACTACCGCTCGTTTACAACAGCTCCTCTCGGAGATTCGGTCAGGTAACGACTGAGGGGATCGTGTGGCATCACACTCTCTCCCTTTACAAAATGAACGCCCTCTAGAGGCAGGCTCTAAGTAGGAAAGTTAACAGGTCGAACAAACTTCGAAACTTTAATTTAACTTATTTTAAGTCACATGAAAAAAAAATTATACAGCTATTCAAACTGCATTTATGTTTTTCCAAAATCGAATTTTATGCAGTGATGTTTAATATTTTTATCTTGGTTTCTCTTGGAACTTCTTTACAATCTACATTTATTCAACTTTAAAAGTTGTAAAAGGATTGAAATTTCATACTGCTTAGAGTACTTTCCTATCAGTAGATGCCGTTTTGTTTTTGTACGTTGTTATATGTAAATAAATCCTTTCTACTGCATTTATTTATAAGTTTTTTTAAAAAAAAATATATATTTAATATGGTTACAAAAGGTTTTTGCAAAATTAATTTTGAACTTAAGTTTCTTTAACAGTTTTCAAAGATAACTCTCGAAACGTATAAGAATTAATTCGATTTTTGCGAGATACGAATCTAAATAGTTTTTCATAAAATTGCTCCACATTGTGAATAATTTTAACAACGTTTTGATCAAATATTTTCCTATATAGTTGACTACAAATGAATAGTTTCCATATGGATAACCGAATAGATAATACTAATAAGCAAGGCATTTCTTTTCTGCGGAAATTTTAACAAATTTAAGTTACCATACCTTCGTGAATTTAAAAACCATTCATAAGAAATTGAAATCCTTACACATTTCTGAGATATCTGTGTTTAAATGCAATATATGATGTTATTTTATTGCCCTTTAAAGTACTTAGTTTCTACAGACGAAATGACACTAGAGTGCATAATATAAAACGTTTAAGAGGAATTACAATAAGCTTCGTCACACATTATGTAGCGTTCGTTTGTAACAAATATTTGATAACTAGCATTTAATAAGCTGACGAAAGAATGCATTTAAAATGTCTCGAAAGTATGTTAATTCTAGAGATAGCATTTGCTGTATTTTGACACATTTATAAACACTACTCGATGAAGTATGATTTCTTCGTTAAAATTGCCTATTGGTTACCCAAGCGGCTATTATTTCAGTCAATGATGAAATAGTCGTCCGATGACTTTTAGAAGTAAGCTAATTCGGAATATCTTTTTTGACCAATTCCCGAAAAATAAATCAGTGAGTGGGCAAATGAGTTAATGCGTGAGTGAGCGAGCGCGTGCGTCAGTGAGGGAATATGAGCGTGCGTTAGTGAATGTATATGAGGGAATCAATCAAACTTCTATTTCGTTGTCCCTTTGGTATCAAAAATGTTTTCTTCACAATGAATTGCATTGAACAGTTTTATATTTCCATTTTGCTTATTAACGTTATGGTTGCAAATTTGATAAACAGAATAAGAAATTGACCTTGCAATTTTATTGTTTATAATGCTCTACCTGACTTCAAAATTGGATCAAACAAAAGGGGACTTCAATACCTTTCACCATACCACTTTTCTGGAGAGATAATTTATAGGATTTCTGTTTTGGTATGCCTTCAATAGCAAAATGAATCAATTTTGAAAAGTAAAAGCATGTTCGGTATCGCAACAACGATCCTTCAATCATTTCAGTCCCACATAGGGACGTGCTTCCTATGCAACAGCTACCAATTAATTATCCTATAGTTGATGACGAATGCATTAGCGTTTAAGGAAAATATGGTGAAATATGCTTTTGAAACGACATTTCATATTATTCCCATCACACAACATAACATCTTTAGACAAATCTCATAAACCAGAGGAATGACCAGATGAAACCACAAGAATTATATCTATTTCCATTGATGATTCTAAGCAGTTCTTTTTCGTAATGAAAATAAATATTCCATTCCTGTAGCTTCGATGGCAAACTATTACTTGTCCTGAAGTACTATGAATTTACAAAAAAGTATGCTGACTTTCACTTCTATTCCTCTGGTTGGTTGGCTCTCGAATTGAACTTTTCTGACGTAAGTATCTTTAGTCAACAAGCTGCGCTAAACATTTATAAATAGTTCAATAAGTTTAAAAAAGACTATCTAGATAGGGTTTCTCTACCCTGATTAAAACTTGATGATATATTATTCTGGGAATGCAATAAAGATATATAAAAAATATCCATGTTTTACGTTAGTAAGGAACAGTCGTTCAAAATATAAATATTATGATGCGCAAAAATGGCGTTCTCGACAGTCTATGGAACTTGGTGATAAAAATTGGGTTAATCGTATTCTAGTATCACCAGTAGACATATTATACCCATCACACCACATCAAGATGGGATTGATAAAAAATTTCATTAAAACTCTCGGTCAGGATGATAAAACTTTTGCGCATATGCTAGACTTTTCCCACCAATATCGAACGCTGAAATCAAAGAAAATATATTTACTTATATAGGCTCCTACATTCGGAAATTTATGGAAAAAAAAAAAAAAACCTTTTGAAACTGTTAATACGAAGTAAGAAAAAGATACATACTTTATTTCTTACATTTTTACTGGGACTTTTTCCCATATAATATAGGGGTAATTAGTGATTAGCATGATAAATGGTTTCATTTACCGGCATTTACTATTGAGTTACGATATGGATCACAGTAAAATGCCATTGCTTGCTTATACTGTTTATCAAGAGACGCGTCACCAAAAACAGTATAATTGCTAAAACGGATAATGTAGAATTAATATTCTTAAAGAATTCTCTGCAGGGTAAAGTATAGGAAAATATACAGCAGATAAATTTTTTTTTTGCAGATATTTTGTTGTACAATTGCCTAAATTGATAAATACATATGGATAACATCCTACATTTAACATAAGCCAAATGTTAATTTATATTAATATTTTTATACACTCCAGAATTTATCAAACTTAATTGTTAGCTAGAAATTTACTGAAAAATATAAAAAGTTAAACGTAGTTAATTCCAAAACCTGTGTATATTATGCATAAAAAAAGCATAAGCCTTAAGAAGCAAAGGAGTGATATGCAGAAATATCACTTATATCCCAAAGCAGTGGCTAGAAAACGTGTAAATTGAAGAATATATTTCATTTATTGGCATATTGAGCTTTTATATAAGTTTCCAGTTCGTATTCGACTGTTTACGTTTATCTTTTCATATGTTTGTTAGCTGAACTTTTTTCCAGCCTACGATTTCTGATGGACATGATATCAATTAACCGCGACCAATAAGCCGCGTAGCTTCGAAAAGTAGTCTAATGACAAAGGCGACAACTAATATCGCCCCCTACTCGTTATATCTACACTAAGCATAAGTAAGGACTTTGGAACCTGACAACGACCAGCAAAAAGATGGAATTTTCCAGGTTGGCAGATCTGGAATGTCACCAGGTCAGCTTTATTAGCTATTGGTTTGAGGAATATTCTGGACAATTTCAGAGAATGATTTGGCCATCTAGAGTGCCAGGCATAAATCCCATGGTTATGTTCGAATGTTCAGTTATAGGCAATATTCGAATATATGTAACATGTTAGAATTGTCAGTTCGTGCACAAAATCCTGTACAGGAAACATGCATTTATGAATGGTCATAAATTCAGCATAGTTAAATATTGCTTTTCGGGACATCCATCAAATTGTTAAATCAATGTCATGTCGAGTTGCTGGACTTCTTAGGGCAAAGGTAGATCCCTCACAATATTAGGAGGAGTCCCATGACTTTTGGAACTTCGGTGAATTCTGTCACTATATAATTAAGTCGATCAGTACAACTTCTGCATGTGTGAAGCTTTTAAATATTAGATTTAATATGAATATTAAATTCAAGAAAACTATATTTGATATCAATATGAAGATTTATTTTTTTTATTTACAATAAATATAAAAGTTTTGTCACAATTGAGCCCTAGCGTAAAGAATATTTTAATTTTTTTTCCCACAAGAAAAAAATCGATTCATTAATAATAATAAATGGTAAATGTGATTTAATAATAAGTGAATTAGTGTATACTATTATCATCTGCATTCTGTTTATTATATTTCAATATGTAAAATATTGCACATAATTTGCATCTCAGCAATATATTTTAAGATGCAAAATAATCATTGAATATGTCTGTTTATTTAGGAAGCATTTTAAAAATTGCAGTTCATGAAAAAATAAGAGGCATAAAGATGATGAAATAGAAATTTATTCTCACACAAATACTGTACAAATGTATCCCAAATTTGCTTCTTCTGTTCTGTGAAGTAAAAATTTGTTTTTAAGAAAAAATAAGATTACATACAGTTTGAAGAACGAAATTTTATTTTTTTGTCAGGTTCTCCTATAATGATTGCTGTAACCGAAAAAAATTAATTATTTTAAATTTCTTGTAATTTGTCTGTTTATGTATCACGCATAATTCATTATTATTTAAGCTAATTTACAAAATCAAATACTACTTAAATTTATCATTTGTTAAGGAAATTTTAAACTATTTTATCTTTTATTTAGAAATGATAAATATTTATGAAGAAATATATATCCCTACGAAAGCTTGCGGCAAATAAGTTAGTTCTTTTTTTTTAAAAAAAAAAGTAAACTTAAGCTTTTATAAAAAGTTGGGAGAGTAATAAATATTTATAAAATGGATATACTGATGCATATAAAATACCCATATTCTATACGCATGTGGATATAAATCACTTTTTCTTATAGTATTTAGAAGTCCCATGATTTTCTGCATTTATTAAAATTTTATTTTGCATTTCATAGTTTAGATAGTAAGGGTTTGCAAGATTATTTTTTCCTCATTTCTACTCTTTTTACTACTTTTTTCTTTCTTCCCTCTTTCAAAAAACACATATATTATGTAACTTTAAGTTGATTCTTTAACTTATGTAATTATCGTCTGAAAAAAGGTAAAGTAATTTTATGCTAATCCAGTAGATTTATGCATAAATTACCAGATTAGAATTCTATTTCTAAAATTCATCAATCAATTGATAGGAACAAGTACAAATTTTCCAAAAAGTATCTTTTAAAATTTAATTTTTTTAAAAAAAACCAGTTGTTTCTGATAGTTGCGCGTAAACACTTTTTTATGATCCTATAATCTATTGACGTGAAATTTGTTGAGGCATTAATTAATGTACAACAGAAATTCTTTGAAAGGTAACAAAGTACTTAATTATCTATTTTAAATGAAACATATATCGTGATTAATTAGCACATAGTAATTTTTGTACTTAATTTAAAAAAATTCCTAGGAGTTTAATATCATGTTCAACGTAAAAGAAACATTAGTAAAGTAAGAGTCCATCCATTCTGCATCACAAATAGTGTAATGTAGAATGAATGGATGTTCTTAAAATTAAAAAATCTTCACATTTTTTCTTAGAAAGAAATTTATTAACAAACCAGAGTTCATACTGAAATAACATTTGACAGAATCAAGTATAAAAAACAATATGTATCATGTGGTGAGCGTTATCACTAATGAATTTCTCAAGGATTTCTAGGAAGTTGTCATGCACATTTTCCAGCATCGCTCTTTCGATTTGCTCCACTTTTAAGCGAATAACTTACTATAGTTTTTCCAGTGTACTAGGTAGCCGTGGCAGCCTAGTGGCAATGGTAGAGGACTCGAGATCTTCATTGTTTTCGTAGAGTGATGGGCTCAAGCCCTGAAGACATTAAATACCCACTGACACTGATATAGGTCTCAAGTCTTCCCGAAGGCATGGTGATGAAATTTGGAGACTGAGGTTCTAACTCAGATATCGTCTTCTTCACTTCATTGAGGTCAAGACTGGGAAGTCCGTCGCCAATAGCTCTCGTGTTGTTCCTTAATGAGACGTAATTAAACAATCACATCACAATCCAATGTACGAGGCTTATACAATAAACCAACATGTTCTTTGAGGTGATCCACATGAAATAATCGCACATGGTTAAATTAGAAGACCGAGAAGGCCAATGAAGGTCTCCAAACCGAGGAATGATGCGAGGAGGCAATTGAGGTCGAATTACATCCATTGGTGCTGTAGCTATGGGGGCCATCATCCCATGACATTAAAACCAAATAATTAAGATGAGAATATATTTTATTGCAATCTAGGTAAAAAAAGTTGTTTGTCATCTCGATTTAGTACTCCGAGTTCATGGAAACAGCGTTCACATTATTGCCTTTGAAAAAGTATGGACCAACGAAACCAGTTTTGCCTATAGAGCACTCATTCATCACCTTAGAGTTCTGCAGCAGTTTTTCATGAAATTCTTTTGGAATTTCTCAACACCAATTCAGGCAGGCCTGTTGATTCACCATGCGATTGAAGTAAAAATGAGTTTCATAACTCATGAACAATGTGAGGCTGTTATGTTCTTTAAAAGTTGCTACCATCTCAACTTGTACCATCATTGTTGTACAAGGACCAACAGGTAGGGAAAGAATTGTAGCTCTGAATCCAAAATATTCTTTAATCATTAGTGAAATCAAGGTCAGATGAAAGTTTCCGTGCAGATGAAATTGGGCTGAGCATCACAGCTTGTGTGATTCTTTTCAAATTTGCAAAACTACCTACCTCTCTTGTCGGCTTGACAGTCTTAAGCTCATTAGCGTACTTCAGGAACGCAACGTAGAATAGTGTTACGAGTGAGAGCAAGTTGATATCTATGGATATTGAAATACCTGCTTTTTATAGACTTGTTATTCTTGATGCAACCGTATGCAAAAATACGATGATCTACTATACATAGATTAATAGCTCCATTTGAAGAGAATCCCAAGATTCCACAAATCTAACACCGGCTATCGCGCATCTCTCACTTTACCTGATGATGAGTTCCAGCCATTTCAAAAATGTCAATTCTTGCTGCCTCACTCTGTATATATATGTGTGTGTCTTTATATGTAATGATTCTCCTTAAATTTAATTTCTTAAATTATTCTATAATTTAACTACCTTAGTAACATGTTCATAGTTATTGCGTGATCTCATTCCTTTTAATCTTTTAACTTATGCAATCCCATGATTTCCAAAAAATGATTAAATTAGCATTTCTCAAGTTCTGAACTAATAGGGCTATTCCTTAACAGATACTGAGACATTAATTATTGTACGAAATTGTTTAAAATTCAATATACTTTCCAAAGTTCTTAAAACGTGCATATATGAGTTAGTGTGTGTTTTTGTGTGCAATTGAAGTTAATTCAAGAAATGGAAAACATAAATTCGCTTAAAAATTTATGGTTTCGTAGAAGAAATTAGTATGGGTAAAGAAAGTTCTAGGAACAAGAAAAATCAATTTTCTAACAAATTTCTCCCGAAATTTGAAACTTTTAGTATTTATGTATCTTTACTTTTTGCAGGAAAAATATTTCTTTTGATTCTTTATAAATTGCATAAATGTAAGTTCATTTCTGTAGAATACCTTAATTTAGGAAATAACTTTTGTTTGTTATCCATAATAACAAATTATAAATATTTTGCTGAGCATTCTATATAACATTTTGCTTAACAAATTTAATTGTTTTTTGTGTTTTAAACACTAATTACATTGTTTTGTTTTCAATCCTTTTCCAGATAAAAAATTATAAATATAGATATAATGAGGAAGGTTCAAAAAGTACTCGTATTTGAAGACAGATGGCATCAATAGGGTAAATTGTTGTTTCCATTGCGTGCTGCCATCTATTAAACAGAGTTAAAAGAAATTTGACATTGATTCATGGTTTAGTTTTAATTTGGTAGTAATTTGCTAATCGAAATTTGATTGCAGTCGCGTCCTATTGTTGACGTCATTTGCAACGAATTGTCACCGTTGATAAGGCCCTAGTTTCATCATTATGCATCAGAAATCAACGAAGAATTAGAAAAAAAAAATTGCTTCCGAAGAATCTATTCTAAATATGACGTTAATGATCTCATCGTCTGGAAAAGTTTTGGACGAAGAATTTTTGAAGTGCGAAAGGTGACGTGATCACGAATACGAATAACTCAGGCTTACACAGCTGTCTAGCGTGAGTCAAGATGTTTACTACAAACAAACCGTTTTCGATGCTACAGGCGTCATCTCCTGTATTTTTAAGGACTTATTGAATATATATGTATGTATAATATGTGTGTGTGCGCGTATGCTTAAATGTTTACTACACGTTTAATGTTTTACTTTCTTCCATTTTTATAGAAACCTGAATCAATTTTCTATCGAAAAATTGGAATAGCTCAGGATGTTTATATATATTTAAAGTAAAATTATATGTGTAACATATAAAGTTTTTGAAATGAATTTAATTTAATTAAATATAAAAAGTTTCGTATAATTATTTTTAATATGGAAATACGTATGAAGATTCTAATGATAGACACTTTCTTAAAACTATCAATTTTTAGAGTTTATTAATCAAATGTGCGTTGAAAAATATTACGAATGAATTAAAAACGATTTTTCTTTCAGAAACATTAAAAAGATAGAAAATGGAAGAAATATGAAGTTTTTAGTTTAGTTTAGTTTAATTCTTATTTACTTCGCACTATAATCAACACGAGGGCTATTGGCGAAGGACCACGTAGTTTTGAACCTCAGAAAGTGACGAGGACGATACCTGAGATGGCACCACCCTCTTCTAACTTCCACACCACGCCAACGGGAGGAACTTTGGCCCCGACTGAGTTAACGTACATCAGCCCCTGCTACACGGCAGTTCTTTAGCGCCCAAAGATCGAATCCGTGACTGAACAGAAACCGCCTCTCATATCCACAGGGCTACAGCGGGAAGAAATATAGAGAATATTAAAATGAAATCTTTCCTATCTAAGAAAAAGTTTAAAGCGCATTAATGGATCGCCCCTCTTATAATGAAAATTTAATGAAAAGAGTAGCAATGGAAAGTAAATAATTATTACTTGTTCCTAGATACATCTCCGGTGTATGTTCAAAACGAAGCGAAGAAAGGAAGAAAAACTATATTTCCTGCCAAAAGTATTCATTGCAACATTTTAAATCCAAAAGTAAATCTAAAATACTCCCAGAAGTTTCTTTTTTACATAAAAATGGGAATTCTAAAATACCCTGCCATTTCCCCCTTTACTTGCACGCATATTATATAAAAAAATATATGAACTTGTTAACATGAAAGAAATGCATAAATTATGTGATATTTTTGAGATTGCTAAATAGATTTATAGAGTTAGATTTATGTAATAATCACCAAAAGCCGGATGACTATCGGTTATTGTATTTTAAATAGTGTGTGTTAGCTTTAAATTCCATTACTCTTAAAAATAACTAGGTCTTGATTCTTCCACTTAAAAATTTTAAACTTGACTATTTCCACGAATATTACTTTGTTGTTTATTGCATCACTGTCTTCTAATAACACACTCAAACACACACAAGTTTTTTTATGTACAAAAACAATGCTAATTTTTGACATCAAAAATAATCAAAAACCATTAATGCTATAAAAATGTAATCAGAACAAAAAATTTAAATTAAAGCGAATGATAAAAAGTAGATAATATTTTATTAAAGCTATCGATAACATTCTTTACGTTTATTAAAATGAAAAAAATCGATAAATTATTAAATGAAATATATTTTAAAATATATTGGTGCTATAAAAAAAAAGAAATTTTTGCAAATGAATCTATTCTCAAAAGCCATCATATTATGACTATATTAAAAAAAAAGGACCATGTGTTTGCCGATAACTTGTTATCGGCTTTTTTCAGACGAGCCGCATGTTCGAGTCTTGACTAAACTAACGATCAATTTTTCCATGTTCTTTCATGGAATAAAAAAAATTTATAATCAAAAGTTTCACCTATTTCTCAGTCTTAACTGAGAGAGAATATGATTTTATTTTCGTTTAGATATATTTTTGAAGAATTTGTGCTTGGTCATGTTATAGATGTTGTTTTGCCTAGAAATGTTTTTTTTTCTCCTTACACACACACATTATATATATACGAGGCATGTTTTTTAAGTAAGTACCGTTTTGAAATTAAAAAAAGACGTGCAAAGATATCGCAATAATTTTATTTTTACATGAAAGCCTGTACCTTAATCTACTTTTCTACATAATTTCCGTGAATATTGAGGCACTTGTCATAACGTGGCACCAGTTTTTGAATACCCTCCTCATAAAATCCTGCCGCCTGACTTGTTAACCACTGCATCATAAATGTTTTGACTTCGTTATCGTCTTGAAGACACTGACCGCCCAGGTGTTTCTTCAAGTGCAGGAACAAATGGTAGTCGCTGGGCGCCAGATCAGGGTTGTATGGAGGATGATCTAGAGTTTCCCATTTAAAAGATTTGATGAGATCTTTGGTCCGATTAGCCACATGTGGATGGGCATTGTCATGCAGCAAAACGATACCCTTACTCAACTTGTCACGTCTTTTGTTCTGGATTGCACGACGCAGATTGTTCAATGTCTCACAATAAGACGCTGCATTGATTGTCTCATTACGAGGCAGAAACTCCACTAGCAATACTCCTTTTCTGTCCCAAAAAACTGTGCACATGATTTTCCGGGCAGAAGTTGTTTGCTTAAACTTCACTCTTTTGGGTGATGATGAATGTCGCCATTCCATGGATTGTTGTTTCGATTCTGGTGTGACGTAGGTCACCCATGTTTCGTCACCAGTAACAATTTGGTCTAAAAAATCTTCAGCTTCATTGCGGTACCGCTCAAGGAAAGTCAATGCACTGCCTAAACGTTAGGTTTTGTGCAAATCCGTCAACATTTTTGGAACCCAACGTGAACACAATTTCCGGTAATTCAAGTTCTCGGTCACAATGCGATACAAAACACTACGAGAACATTGAGGAAAGCAGTCGGACAATGATGAAATTGTAAGGCGTCTGTTTTCTCTCACCTTTTCGTCCACTTTCTGCACCAAATCTTCATTAACGACCGAAGGAAGCCCACTCCGTTCTTCATCATGCACATTTGTCCGGCCATCTTTAAATGCTCTCACCCATTTCCTTACCATTCCATCACTCATAATGTTTTGTCCGTAAACTTCACAGATCTCGCGATGAATATCGATCGGTTTTAAGCCTTTAGCACTAAGAAATCGTATAACAGCCCGTACTTCACAATCAGCGGGACTCACGATTGTCGGAGGCATCTTAAACACTCAGTAAACAACGTATACAATGAAGAATCAGACTGTAATGGCGTCAGTGCGTAGACAAGAGATGTAGGTAACCAGCGAGCATGCGCGGAATGCCGACCGGAGCGCTGCGGTGGCGGAATCGCAAAACGGTACTTACTTAAAAAACATACCTCGTATATTATTGAAATGTTAGCTGAGTCACCTAACATTTCAATGAAACGACTACAACAATTGAACACGGGTCGTCTAGAGGAGATGATACGCGTCATACCTATCGAGCTCAAAGTCCTATTGTTGGTGGCATGGTTGAAGTAATGGGGATGTCTACTCGTGTGACGACATCGTCATGTGATCATAGCTTAAAATAACGAGATAAATAAAATATGTTTAACTGAGGTTATCACAAAATAGACCTTAAAGAACTCTTCTAGAAAGTTCTAGCAGACGTGAACAGTTTCCCTAGGTATAATAACAGAACATTATTAAGTGTGAATAGTTTTGAAGACAGTTTTTAACAATATTCTACATTATTTTTAGGTTGCAACTAAGTCAAGTATTTCAAAACTTTCAATAGTCAAGCGATTCTTATTTCTCGCTGTTACATATTATGTCTACCGGAAAGTTCTCTACACTTGTGAAGTGATAGAAAATAATACATTTTTCGCACATTTAATAATATTTATTGTGCAGTATAATTTCCATCGTTACTATGATGGGTCTATAAACATTCCAGATGGATGCCTCTTGAGTTAAGTGAGAAAAATTTGTTTAATCGAATCGGCATATGCACTTCTCTGTTTGGTCGTCACGAAAACGAACCCATTTTGGACCGGATGATAACTTGGGATGAAAAAAGGATTGCATACAAAAAGTATACTTTCAGCATGCAATATCTGTCCTTTCCACCTCTAAATTGAGATTGAGTATGCATAAGAGAATGCTTTGCATAGGGTGGGATGTCCAAGAACCAATACATTTCGAAAGCTCGATTCGGAGAGATACTGCCAGCATATCGATGATTTAAAGAAAGCACTGAAAGAAAAGAGGCCGGCGAAGTCCAGTTTGAAGCACATTTCATTGCATCATAATAACGCCAAGCCACATGTTGTTTTGACAATTCGTCAGAAAATTCGAACGAAATCCGTCGTTCCTTCAGAGCTAGGCTGGGAATTTCTGTCACATCCACCATACCCCTCAGACCTAACACCTTCTCATTATTACTTGTTTATCTCCCTGCAAAATTTTTTGAAAGGAAAAAAAATTCAAAACTGGAGCGCATGTCAACCAAGCAGTACTGGAGTTCTTCGCCTCTAAAGACAAGTTATTTTTGAAAAATGGTACTTACAAATTACCATCACGCTGGCAAGAGTTCATAAGTAAATTACACAAAATTATTACATTACACAAAAAAAGGTTATTTATGTTTGAAAAATGTATTGCTTCTTTTCACTTCACAAACGGACAGAACTTTCCAGTAAACCTAATATATAACATAAAGTTCAGTTTCACTAATATACATTATTCAAAAGATAAATGAGTTGTATTATTCGTCAGCAATTTAAAACTATCAATATACATCCAAAGAAAATCAAATGAATTGCAGCTTTTCAATTTATTTCTTTAGTATTCATCATTTTCAGCTGAACGAGCTTATGATATTTCGGAAAAATAACAAAAAATGTTACTAATTGTATGTACGAGGAATGATTGAAGTGTAACACCTCCGTGATCTTAACGTTTCCTCTGTTACCCGATTCTCGAAATCCTTGTTGTAAATGAAAGTTACAAAAGTTCGATATGCAATATATTCTCATTGTTCCCAGGTGTCGTTGCAGATTAAAGACTTAAAAATTGACGATCTACATGAAAATAAGGTTACATTAGTGAGACTTCATTGCAACATGTTACTTTCATTTCTTCCCAGAAATGAAACAGTGCCTGGACGAACATTACTTCCGTTCTAATGACAAGAGAAAAGCTGCCATTATAAATTAGTATTGTCACCAACCACCGGAATTCTTCTCTGACGTGATTTCCCCACACTAGTCTCGTGTTTGCGCGAGTATGTGGAAAGGATGGAGACAATGTCAAACTCTGAATAAGGCATTACATAGAGGTCATGGTAATGGAGATATTCAATGCGTTTCAATCAATCCTCGTAGAAAAAAGAAAATATGTATGAATATCTCAGTTATTTTAAGAATAATTTACAAATTTATTTTTTAGTATGGTTTCTGCACCACGAATCATTAACTTCGTACTGAAGCATGAATATTTCTCCGAGATATATATGAAATTGCTATGTTAATTAATGTTTAAGAAATTCAGAGTGCCACATAGGAAATAATTCATTTGAGTTTAGGATTGGTGGTTCCACCCTATTTATCTTTGATTTATAGATGTTATTAAATTTGATAGCAACACATCCGATTTATTTTGTTTTAAAATCTTATTATAAATAGTATTTTATAAACTTCTGTTTTTTGAGAGGGATAGTCTTGAACCGGGTATTATTTGGTACATTATAGGGGATTGAATACAAAAATACAGGAAGATCTTTATGTATTATAAAACAGTTATTCAAACAGGAAATAGACTCATATAAGTAAGATTATATCTACTGATATAATAGCATTGAACTACCACAACATTTTAACATATTTGAATTATTTCAAGAAATTCATCCACGTAAGAAATAATAGAAACTATTTATGTAGTTTTCCCTTTTTAGTTCTGAAAGATTTATGTATATAAATTAAATATACAATACAAAGGGATCTCGGAGGTCATCGCTCTGAAACTATAGTTTGCGAAACAATGGTGTTTCTTGAAGTCATTTCCAGTTTTCAGGAAACAAATTCAATACAAAATTAGTGAAAATTAAACATTTAAGTTATGCATGATATCGTATACTTAACCCTTTCGCAACAGGTATGTCATATATGCATCGGCCACAAACGTTAACAACGAGTGTAAATTAAAAGTAGACGATAAATTATTAAACTGAATAAATTGAAGTTAAATGTAATTAAAATTAAAATAAATGATAATTTATTAAATTGAATATATTTAAGCTAAACTTAATTAAAGAAAACGATAAAAAATTGAAAAGTCATCTATGCCAAAATGCCTTCACCTAAGAAAATAGCCCCTTAGGTAGCTAACAAATAATTAAAAATATAATTCATAAATAATTCATTAAATTAGAATAAATAAGTAATAAATAAATAAACATATAAATAATAATATAATAATAAATTATTGAAGAATTTAATAAATTAATGATAAATAAATTGCATAAAGAAGATAACTACACACATGAAAATTAATATTATTTCAATGGCCTATTCAAAAATCAAATGAGGTACCCCGACTACAGAATCCATTTAAAGGCGTTTGCTATATAAT
>BMAW01044627.1:0-17566 GCA_019974015.1 Nephila pilipes
ATATATATATATATATATATATATATATATATATATATATATATATGTATATATATATACATATAAGATATAAAATTTTTAGAACCTATATTTAAGATTCTATTTTGCTTGAATCTAAGTAATTCAACGAACGGATATTGGATGATTCTTATATTTTTTTTTAAATTACCTTTCAGAATTACTATTAATGGAGCTTCTAGTTACATCAAGGAAAAAGCATGTAGTAATATATTAATTAAATTTAACTTTAATGTAAATGATTCATATATACGAGTATAATTAAGTTACTTATTGGTTTTTTGATTAATTATCAACATCACACTCAGAAGCAACTACTGGGGTTTTTGGCGATGGACCTCGTAATTTTGATTCTTTTTTCAAATATGACGGGGGCAACACTGAGCTGGTACCATTCTCTCTAAACTTTCATATAACGCTAATGTGAGGACTTAGAGCCTCAATGGATTTAACGAACATTAGCCTAGTTACATCAGGTGGGTCTTTAGTGGCATCAGGGCTCGAATCTGCGATTCGATAGAAATAACGCCCCATACGAACTTGCGACCGCAACCTATTGGCTTTCGCAGCCATTAAATTACTTAAGTTAATGAAATAAATAATTATGAATAGTATATGTTATTAAATTATTCTTAATCAAAATTATTGTATTGATTATTATTAAAATTTTGTAACTGAACACTCGCAAAATAATTTTCATGCTCCTTGTTTTGTTGTTCCTTATTTAACGGAAAAATTTCGTCTCATTATCTAAATGACATAACATTTCGGATAGTAAAAAAGTTTAAAAAAATTAAGTTATTTCATTTTCATTGTTTACAAAGTAAAATGTTAACAGTCAATGTAATGATTTAAATCAAATATTAGTTACACACACACATATATATATATATATACAGAGAGAGAGAGAGAAATTTATATATATATATATATATATATATATATATATAAATTACTCTGGAAATGCTTATAAATTAAAATATTACTGCATTACACTGTAAGATCACTCAGACGAAACCATTTTCTACGACAATATCTATAGTGTTATGTGTGTTGGGAAATGTCTTTTCATGTTATATGTATTCATTTTCTTTTTCTATTCAAAAATAACATTCAATAGGTATATGTGTGTGTCTTTTCTAGTAATCAAATATTTCGTTTTGATAAAAAAAAAAAAAAAAAAGCAAGAAATAAATATCATTTTTGAAAATCTCTAAATTAGGATTTCATAATAACAAAAATTTCTACACATGTATGTTTAAAATATTTTTACAGCCATTCATGAAAATGAAGATTTTTTTCTTTTTTTACGTAAAAAAGTTCTTTTTTTTTACATTAAGAAAAGAAAGAATTGTTCTTAAATAGAATTATATATATACTGCAGACGAAAAAATGATTCATTCTTACAACGAGTCTGGATATTGTGGTTTTTTTTTAAAAAAAAATGCCATAAAAGGAAAATTGAAACAGTCGAAGCAAATAAATGTTTACTTATTAAATATAAATAGATATGTATATTTTAAAATTCCATTTTATCGTAAGCTTCTTAGTAATGTATAGTTTTCAGTTTATATGAGATTTATTTATTTACTTAATTTTATTTTTTAAAATATTGAGTCCACAAATTAATGTATTCCACAACTGTGGTCCTTTCAAGTGCCTTATTTTTTTCCTATTTCTATCACAAAGAAACGTGTTCAAGACATAGTTTTCTCATCAAATTTTGGCCATTTGATTATTACTCGTATTTCTTATGAGTGACTGGCAATCTGTAATCAATGTAGAGGCATTTTATATTTTAATTAAATCACCAATAATAATTTTTATTATTTTATTAAAAGAAGCTGAAATTGTTGTTTTTCTGAAAGGTTTTGTTGTTGTTGTTTTAAAGTGATTGTTTGAAAATTTCTGTATCTGTTCCAGTATTTCCCAATTATTGTTGGGTTTCAAAGATTTGAAAAAAAAATTCAACTTATAGTTTAGAATGTTTACATTTTTTGATATAAAATGGAACAGTTTTCTGTAGGACATCATAACCCCTTATTGGTTGCATAAATAATAATTATTCGAGAGATAAAAATATCTGACAGCGAATCAGTAAAAAAAAGCATTGTTACAAAAGTTATTTAGGCTTTATTTCTAAATCGAATACATTCATCATATATATGACCAGTCATCTGGGGGGGGATGCTATGCTCTGGGGCCCCATGACTGAAGGGAGCCAAACATGATCAAGAACCAAATAATGCACTCTTGCGCATGAAAACTTGACAATATTCCCTTCGTTGTCGGTTTGATATAAAGTTCATTTTATCGTACATTATTATAATAGATCTATGATCATTTTAAGAGTACTCGACAATCTTTTCTCAAACTAATTTTTGATGATGCGAAAGGTTAGTTTTTGTTATTTGATTCGGCGAACTCCAGAGTATCCTCAGCTAAACGAAACTTTTTAATCAAGTGTGTGCAGAACACTTAAAGGCAATTGCTATATTAAGCATCGAAAAAGAAATTGCAAAAAATTGTAATTTTTTTTAAGTATTTAATGTATTAGCAAAAACAAAATCCCGCATTAAATAAACATGCATTATCAATGTAGTTTGTAATTTTTTTGTTTTATAAAAAATTTAAAGCCCCAAATGGTTTCTTGCACCCAGGCCCCTTTATAGAGAAAGTCGACTCTGATCAAACAACTGAATCTTATGAAATTTTTCACATTTGTAGCGGCGCTGAGTGGCAACAAGCAATGAATTTCTTATTATTGAGGAATTTCACCCACTGCTCCCTTGCGCTCACCAACCCTTGAATCCTTGCATTTCCCTAAAAAATGCTTTCCATGCCATGCCCTTTTTAATGTGGATTTTATCAAAATAATTCGAATTTTAAATATTGAAAAAAAGGCATTGATGTTTCTGTAGCATTTACATATTTTGAGTATTAAAATATATAATTATTAAATTTGACAGCGAATATCAAATCCCACATATCAAAAGATATTCCGAGATCACGTGTATCAAGTTTACCAACTAATTGCTCGGGATTAGAAAATGACTTGAGAAAATAAATGCTTATTTATACTCTGATGATTCTTATACCAATTTTAACTTATGCTTGCCCAGAATGGAGATTTTCAACAACAAAAAACCACATAAATAAACTTGAAAGTTCTCAAAATCACATTATTCGGCAAATTCTTAACGCAAGATGGTTCATGAGTAATGTTGATCTTTATGATTCACTAAGATTCCGTTTTATTAAGAGCCATTTTTAACTTTTATCCTGATATCCTGCAAACCCATTGGTTGGTAGATCAAATTTACTATACCTTCCCGTCACTGCCTCTAACGCTGTGTAAATTTTCTCAACTTTAATTTTCAGTGTTTTTTCGCATTGAAAATTTTTAATTTTCAAATTCTATTGAAAGAAATTTTAAATCCTTCTTTTAACTTTTAAATTCAATATAATAAAGCAATTCTGGGCAAACGTACCCGAAGCAATGCTCTGTAAAATATCAGGCACGGAGATCAAAGCTGAGAAGTTTGTGCACTCAGGCGAAATTGCCAACCAATATGTTCAGATTTTAGAGTATTTTCAAGAATTAAGGATAAATTGCAAGACTAAACTCAGATCACATTTTCTGACAGAAAGATGTCTCAATACCCATACAAGTTTGTGCGTTTTTAAAACATGTTTGCAGCAAACGCCCGGATGACAGGATAGTTTTTTTTTTTTTTCACCTACTCAATATGTGCGGCATTTAGGCCTAACACGGCGACTGGTGTGCGCAAAATCTGTCATGAAAAGCCTCATCGTCAAGGGTGTTGGTACATTTTCTAAATGTAAAGTGTTTCGTGTTTAGATCATATTCTTTAATATCTTGTAAGAAAAACTTTTGAGAATGCTACAGGAATGCCACAATTGATATGAATATCTTATCTCGATCACTACTCGAGAGTTGATGCAGTATATTCCCGGAATGGTGCCATTTAGGGATGTGGTGTTTTTCATTCCAAATTTCATGCATGCCAGTTGTCATATAGTCCTAAATGGGTTGGAATGCAGTTTAGCGTAACCACTTGGCGACAGGAATTGTTTGGCGATATTTTTCCCATTGTGGCTACCATGCTTTCTCTCCACTGAGGTGGCTTTAGCCGTGGCAACCCTTTCGAATAAGGCTTCAGGCTCCGCCATAAAAATCGCCAAATTTGGCAATTTTTCAAATCTTGCCAAGTGGTTACGCTAAACTGCATTTTCACTCCTAAATGTTGCACAAATTAATTTAGTGAAAGAAAAAATCAAATATTTATTTCTGGGCGTATGCTGTATCTTGGCCACTACTTGGACTGTGAATTGTAATGGACTTTTATTTAATATGACAACAGACATTTATGTCGCCGTATTGGTGATATTTCTGTACGGACCTGATACAGTATACACCCGATCTGACCACATTCTTTTGTTGGCGATGAAGATTTTCATGCCCAATATGCTTGCATGCTGACTGCCCTGTTAGGTTAAAAATGCCGCAAATTTTATGTTGATAGAAAACGCTGAATTGGCATCTGAGCGTATGCTGCATTATAACCTATAATTAATTGATAATATTTGATTACTTAAAGGTTTGTCAATAGATTTTTTATTAATCTTTCTTTGTGAATAAGTGGCTATTTAATGTAGACAGTACTTTTTCGTTAGCTCGGTACTAAACAAAAACCACCAAGCTCAAAAGTTGGCACAGTTTTCGCCAGGCCTGAATGCTGACGTGAGAAGAATATTTGAACCAGGTGGAATTGTTTACTTTCTTTCATTATTATTAATAAATATATTTATATTTAATTATTATATTTTAATATAACTGTGCCAACTTTTTAAGCTTGGCGATTTTTGTCTGGTACCCAGCTAGCTGAAAATACCCTGCAGACGTTTTAAATTCATTTAAATTTGCTTGATACCAAAGATAAAGTTCATTTTAGAGGTAATAAAAAATGACCAGATATAGCATACAAAATAGTCCCTATACAACAGAATAAGCACTATTTTATGCTTTTTGATGATGAGATATTTTTTGGGCCAAATTTTTTACATGCAGATTTTTATACAATGCCTAATTTAACAAGAAAAATCGAACTTGGCATTCAGGCGTATCCTGCATCTAAGCCTAAAAACTCCGTTTCAGACTTGTTAATAATTAAAATTTTCATTGTTTACTTATTACCGCGAGGCCTTCATTGGATAATAAGTTCCGATTGAGATGCCGAAATGCAAGGAAAAGAGCAGAAACGATATTAAAATATAGGCTGTCAGAAGTTGTGATTAATCATTTCTGAGAGGAATACCTGATTCTGAAGTCTTGTCTTTATTTATTAATTACCACATTTTAATAAAATACATAGTTAAAATTATTGCAGGAAAGAAGATAAAAAAAACCAAATTGCCAGAGATGAAAATTTTCAAACCTATGTAACGTATAAAAAATCTATATTTTTTATATGTTACATAGGTTTGAAAATTTTCATCATTACATTATTTTAAAGGATTGACGACACATTTCAATTTCTTTTCTTGAGAAATAAGTATGATAAAACTATATTAATGAACAGATGATTATTTTCCATAATTCTAATATTATTGTAGAAATTCTATTTTTACTTTACCGCAGTTGGTTTCTCAGTTTTTATGAGAGTACTTGTCTATCTAACTACCCAAGCCTGTTCTAGTAGTTTAACAGTAGTAAATGACCGGGTGAAACTTGATTAGGTGATGGAAACTAGATAGATTGAAGGGATTGTGCACAACAAGTTATTTAGTAATTTGTTTACAATGCTTAGGATAATGATATCTTAGCGTTCAGGTTATTATAATAATTATTATTTTCCTAAAATTCTTTTTCGGAGAAATTATTTTTTTAAAAAAACAAATTTTCTCATTGTTTATCTAAAACTTTACCAAATTTTTCAACAGATGAGCGTAAATTCGTTTTATTTTGAAGAAAATTGAAAATAAGTCCTTCTTTGTAAAGAATATAATATTTCTTTATTCTAAATAAAGTTTCATCTCTTTAAAAAAAAACCTTTTGATATGTTTTATGTAGTTGTAGCATAGGCCACAAAATTTATTGTTAACCAGATTTGCAGACGTATGTACCAACACACAAGTATAAATTCATTCACAATAACTTATATGATTACCTTTAATTTCAAGATAATTTTTGTAATCCATTCATTTTATTTACATATTTCTTAAAGTAAGTAATTTATTATTCACTAGTTAATCTTGTTATATCTGAATTAATACAGGTAAATTGATTTTTTTAAATAATTTTGTAACATCTCTCTGGTTTAAACTTCTTTAAATGCTTTTTAAAAAACATTTTCTTTTCTGCTTTTTTAAAAACAATTATGAGAATTTATAGTCTTAGGATGAAAAGAGAAGTTCTGAAATATTGATTTTTATTTTTTCACCTCTGAATCTGATTTACATAGTTTTGTTATATGAGTAATAGCAACAAACAGAGTGAGATATCAAACGTTTCTAGATAACTTTTTGTAAATTGGTGAATGTGATTTGATTTTTCCGTGATACCAAGCTTACGTGGATTGACATTTGTACCATTGTATCTTTTATATTTAAACAAAAATCGCCATAATCGAAGTGTAATATAGTTTTAAAACATATTACTTTGTTGTATCTTTCAAGCTTGAATGACTCAAAAGAGATTACATCATCCATTAAGAATGAGTAAACGGTCTTCCCATAGGAAGACCATCACTTTTGTATTTAAGATCCAATGGCAGGTATGTAAAATCTCACCAATCATGAAAATTAGCGCAATTCTAATGAAATGTGTACAATCATTTTTAATTAAATTTCACCACTTCAACTGGCGACGTTTTTCTGATTTGACGAAACTGTTGACGGAATTTTACTACACACATGTGTACTGATTCAACAAATAACTAACAGCAACTAAGATATAATATATACTGATTGACAATTGTCAAGGATGGATGGTCATATCCTCCGTAGTAACTATAAAATGATTTGGTTTGGTTTTATTAACGTCGCACTAGAAGCAACACGAGGGCTGTTGGGGACGGACCTCGTAATTTTGAACCTCGGTCAAATGACGAACCATAAAATGAAAGGAAGCAAAATGTGGAATATTAGAATATGTTTGGGATAGAAGAATTTAAGTGAGTATTCAAAATCTTCTTTTCTACTCTTGTTCGTCATATGATAGCACTAATATAATATTTAAAGAATTTCACGCGTGTGGACAATTATTGTTCCAAGTGAAAGTTTGATTGGAAATAAGTAATTGACGAACTTAAAATTTTCAGTATGTCTTACTGGCATAACACGGATAATTCTATGCTTGAAAAATCATCATTGGAAAGATTGAAGATGGGCAAAAAATATCAGAATAAGCATTCAAATTCGTCCACATCATTGTTTGACAGGTGTGGAAAATATTTAAATCAAATGGGATGTGTACCAAATGGCATGGGGGAGATTGTGGTAGAAATACAATGCCAACAAAATATAGGTTCGTTGACATATCGGCAAAAAAGAACCGGCTCACTACAACTCAGCAGGTGGCAAACGAGTATATTCTGCCACAATATTGTTAATCCTCCTAAAACCTATAGCAAGATGTTTGGGAAAAAGAGGACTATATGCGCGCACATCTCTTGCGTGTGAGTACCATTTTCAAACTGATAAGTTGAGCCCGATTGCAGAGGTGTCTTGAGCATAGAAATTAGACTGATCAGGACTGGGCTTGAATGCTATTATCAGATAATAATAGCTTCAGTCTGCAATCGGGTAGTAGACAACTATTGATCTGGAGTGAACGTGACACAACATATCGTCCATAAAATATCCAGGAAAGAGATCGATATCCGATAAGCAACATCATGTGTGTCAACAGGAGCCGGTAACAAGATCAATGGCTGCACAACCCTGCATGCCCTCACGTATGTAATCACGTCAAGGTACAATTGCTGAAGTCGAAATGCCTCATGTTCGTCTTATCCTGGTAAATTTGTTGCATTTGATAAATTTGTTTTCATGGATGACAGTGTACCATGTCATCGATCAATCGCTGTTAAGAAATGTCTAGAGAGCGAGTGTATTTAACGCCTCGAACAGTCAGCGCGATCTCCAAGCCTGTAACCCATTGAAAATGTTTGGAATATGGGCAATTAGTCGCAGTTGTGTGGTGGGCGATTTTCTTGTAAATATCCTCCAATATCATCCGTGTTCTGACAGAGTAATAGGATAAATCGCCTCGATAGATACTGAATAATATTGAGCCTAGTATGATATAAGGTGTTTAATATTGCATCTTACTTCATGGTAGACATATCCCATATTGACACCTTTCTCAAAGATCCCTACTGTTGTTTACATGCATTTTTCCATTGTTCTGTACACAGTACGAAACGAACTTTTTTTCCCCTTTTAGGTGTTTCATAACCCTCTGTATTTTTCAGACAAGTAAATTTAATTTGATCAATTGTCCGAACAGTATGGTTACAATGTTATACCATGCTAGGGCTCCTCCCTCAGCTCAAATTTTTATAACGATTCAATTTGTGATTGGTCCTTAACATTTTTTCACCAGTTAATAAACAGAATACAAATTCTTTAATAGTTACAGGATGCATAAAGTTAAATCAATAAGTAGAGAGTTAATTATAATAGTACGTCAACAATTCTCCAACTGTGGAGTACCCCGTAGGGGACATGATAACACTAAATGGGGTGGGGACATATTAAGAAGAAAGTATTATTTTAAAAATTTATTAATTTACGGAAAGAAAAGCAGTAGAAAATACTGTAACAAAAATTCTCATCTTATATCGTGTGGGTGTATAAGAGTGAATTAAGTCCAACACTAAGGATAATGGCACTTGACGTTTTATTCTCAAATATTCAGGACAAGACGAACATAAATAGCAAACCTTGGGCAGATTAACAGCCCAAACAAGAAACATAGGACTTGTACAGATTAGCGATACACATAGAAAGCAGTACTTGCAATAACAGTAACGGCACTTTTACTGACGATCAGCTCACCATCTTATTAGTTCGCACTATGCACAAATCTCTGCAGTAATTCTCTGCACTTCCAAGGCAGACTCTAACAATCTTGGTTGATACAGTCTGCTTCCCGGTAGATTCGCTCGGCCTCGCAACCGACAGATTCTTTGGCAGATCTACTCAATCAATATAGACTGCTACCAATCGAATCCCCAATCGATTCCTCTCCAGTTTTACATCTCCCCGTATTTGTGGCCAATCGAGCCATAAATATGATTTGACGTCTCAGAGAAAATTTAGGAAAAGTCCGTAACTTTCCTCCTAATCTACATTTCCACAAGATACCAGCACTTTCGAGAACCTTCGTTTTACTGCCAAAGTTGCCACGTTTCTCGCCAATTCGTAAAAATGATCTCCAAAGTTGAAAGGTCATCAACTTTCCAATAAAATGTCTCAAATAAAATGTCTGTAAATGTTTCTTTCCCCTTTTATTAGTAATGTTGCAAAAAAGCCTTTTCTTAGGTTAGTAATAATAAATTCTGATATTTTAGAAGTACCATTTTATAGCTATAGAAGGATCGACTCGACTGAGATTGGTTGGAATTAAACGAGGTGCAGCATTTATACACGCGTGAGTCAAAACATTCAAGCCATACAGGCATTCAAGGATATTCGAAGAAAATCAGAATTTCTTGCGAAGCCGCGAGGATGTCCGATGCGGTGGATGTAAAACAGAGAGCAATAGATAGGCATCGCTTCTGATTTTGTCTATGCAGCGGATCGGTGGTGCCAAATATGAAAAAATTTACCTAATCTTGATAATTTGTAATGTTTGTAATTAAACTCGCATTGCAGCTCTAATGTCAAATACATTATTTTTGTGTACATTGTTATTGTATAAGATAAGGGCACGCTGAAAATTATGATTGAAATTGGGTTGAAATCACTGGAAAGGTTGAGAAACGCTGCAGTATATCATGCTAGTATCTTTTGTACTGATAAATATCTTCTAAACTCTTTAAAAAATGTTGAATAAACGTTAAAAACACAGTTATCTTTCAAATCTATAATGTTAATTTCGCCTAGGTGCATTATTCGTCCTGATGCCAAACTTGGGAATTTTCTCCGACTTACGGTATTTAGAATGTTAATTTTAGAAAACATACAAAACAAACTGGTGCAAAACGTTTTTTTTTTTTAAGATTGGTTTCCTCTTTTGCCAATTTTTAGAGGCTTGAAGCCTCTAAAAATTTTAGTAACTTGACTTATATAAGCATAGAGTGTAATATTTTAATAAAAATTACATTGTGTTCGTGTAAAATTTTTAAGAGTTCAACATGCTCTATTGTAATTGTTATATCTTTCCTTGAAATTTGTGATTATCATTATAGAATAGTCTGTATGTTATATCTACGAAGTATAATAATATCTGAAATTTAAAGTTTTACTTGAACAATATCATTAGATATTTGCAAATGTAACTTGCTAAACAATTGAACACCTTTCTTTTGATACACGAGAAATATGATTAAAGACTGTTCCAAGATATTCAAATATCTTTGTAAACAAAACCGTTTACCAGTTACAGCCTCTTAGCATAACTTTTTTTTTTAAATTGGCGCAACTTTGATGTGCAATTACTTAGTCGTCAAAACATCATAATGTTATTTCAATCTCAAAATTTATCTCTCTCTTAAAATATAAGAAATTACAAAAAGCCCTCATTTTCAAAATAAATGGAGATAATAAAAAAAGATAATTACCAATTAAAAGTTAATTATAATCTTATGTGAATAAAAACAAAATTAAATTATTTGAAATAAGCAAATGAGCTCTATAAAACATTTCTTACGTATTATTGTAACCGGATTGTCGCAGGTATAATTTTTTGTTTCACTCAGTTGGCATACGTCTTCTCCAGTGAATGTAACTGTGGCTTTTCACATATGCAGAATTACAAAAATATGATAATCTTAAATAGTTTTACAAAAAGGGCCCAAAATTTTTGGGGAATCTCCTGACTGTTTGTATCTTATTCGTCTTATTTGATATAGTCTAACACTTAAAAATTTAATTCTCAATTACGAAAATAAATGCTAAAGTTGCGCAGTTGCTTAAGTTTTTGAAGGGAGCTTTTCTACCCCGTGGAGGGGGAAAACAGTTGCCTTTAAGTGCCGGTGGTGTTTCGAACCTTCAATCTTTGGGTGGGAAGAAAACTTGTCCACTCCTCACTTTTTGCAGTGTTCTTATCAACTAGACCAAAAAGGATTCCCTCCGGGAAAGATAATACTGCATTTTAACTTTTGTCGTCGTTGTTGAAGATAGCCGTCGCAAGTTCTTATTTTTCCGCACAACACTTTGAACGATGTTTGTAAAGAAACATATTGAATAACGGATAAAAACAATTTTTTTTTTGGCTCCATTTTCCTTAAAACTATTTGATAAAAAATTAATAAACGTTGAATAACTTATATTGATGGTATCGTGCAAGATACATATATTTTTTTATTAATCCCAGGGAATGGGGTTTGTACTTAATTCTAGTAGTTTTATTTCTTTTATCCTGAAAATAAGTATATATTTTTCATAAATAATTATATATTGAAGTCTAAGGAACATCAAAACTTATGTGACTTATTATGGGCGAGCAACTGCTGTATATTACGAGATACCTATTTAAAAAATTAAATTTGCCCTCTCACCATAAAAATATTAAAAATTAAAACATAATTAAGATTTTTTCATAATTAATATAAAGAACTAGCAATCATTGAAAGGTCAAGGTGAAAATTCCCTGGGAATTCAACAAGTGAGGGCTGCTAAAGTTCAGAAGAGAATTTTTACAAGACTGATGAGAGGCCGAGTTGCAATTGGATATTCCGGAAGCAAACTAACAGAACATCAACCGCATTGGCCAGAGATTTGGGGTCGGGACTTCAGATCACAGTCAGTAACAAAGTTTCTGAAGCTGTTTTCTGTAGTCTGTGGATTTGAGAGAGCTTTAAAATACTAAAACGAAATTATTTTAATGAAGATATATTTTAGTGCCGTGCTCGATACCATATTTTGATGTTTTGAAGCAGAAAATTTAAGCGCAGAGTGAATTGAAGCGAAAGGAAGAAATGGTTTTTTTTTTTTTTTTTTTTTTTTTTTTTTTTTTGAATGCCTTCAGTCATGGCGTCCCCTGATAAGAGAAATATTATTGAAAAAAATCAAAAAAAAAAAAAAAAAAATGGTCGTAAAATTTAGAAATTTAAAGATTTTATCATTAGAAAAGATTTTAACACGTTTAGGAAGTTACCGAAAACTAACGCAAAGCACATCGTAGCCTTGTTTGACAAAATTTAAAGTGTTTGAAGTCCTACGGTTAAAATGAAAACATGAAAGCATGTAGGATTCCATCTAACGAATTGCTTTAGTTTGTCCTTTTTAAGACTAGGAAGTGTTGATCTTGTGGTCTATAACAGCACCAGGCTTTTTCTGGGAAGATGGAATTCTCGGATTGTAGGCTGGAAGGTTCTGAAATGACTTTTCATGGATGATAAAAGCTGTAACACTTTCACACTTATCATTATGTAGATAAATATAGAGTAATACAGTTTCCAGAATATCATAAAAGGTAATTAATCAGAATGGGGGGAATGTTTTGAAGTGGAGTTTAAAAAAATATCAATTTAAAGTTATGTAGAATTTTTGCAGAGAAGAAACACATTTTAATGTTTTTTCCCTAAGTATTATGATTAGTTTACTCTTTTATTAAGGTTTTACTTCAAATAGTCTTTACTCTCTTTCAAAGAGAGGAATTATTTGTTATACTATAATTAATAAGAAACAGCAATTAAAATGTAATATAAATACATTTCTTGTATTTCATGTCAAATTAGTTTACTTAGTATTGGTCATTTCTTTAACTTTATAAAAAAATTGCTTAATAATTTCGTATTTAAACCAACACAAATGCTTTTATTTTAGAATCCTTTTCGAAAATTCGACTTAGAATAACAATGAACAACGAAGATTTCACAATCTGCAAACAAGACAAAACAGATGAGTTCCTATCTCTATTCTCGAATTTAGTAAGAATCAATACGAAAAACTCAAACAAAGGAGATGACATAAACATTGAGGAGAATATCTTCCACTTTCTGCACTTCTACGAGCGTCATAAACACAACATAGACAGAAAGTACATCAAAAGAATTATATTTTCAGAACTACCAAGCATTTGCTTCGAGAATCATTTTGAAAATCCCACTTTAGTGGCAGAAGTCTTGCACAGCATCCACGAACTGACACCCACTGAAACGCCAAATATTGTGCTGTTTCTAACTGTTCTTTGTTTGAGATACAGAGCCCTGCCGTTGAAAACCATTATAAAACGTAACGAAATGAGGAAGGCCTCATTTACAGCTGTGACGTACTTTTTGCATTACGCTTTCAAACGGAGATTAATGTTTCGAGGTAGAAAACCGACGGAAATGATTACTTACACGAATCCTCTTCTTTTTTCGAGACTTCTGTTCTATTCCGATTCTACCAATCTGTTGTCTTTGCTGCAGTTCGGATTGAGGTAACTTATTTTAATTTCTTTTTTCATTGAAAGACATCTAAAGTCTTTTAAAATTCTATAGCATTCTTTTAAGCTATTTGAACTCAAAATTATGCTACATTTCTCTATGATCTGTATATTCGTATAACTTTGAATTATTAAGGGCTGCAGTAACCTTGTGGTCATAGTCGCGAACTTGCGGCCGGCATTTCTTCGTCGAGTTATGGCTTCGAGTCTCGATGCCACAAAAGAGCCGCCGCGTAGCAGCTGCTGCACGTTAAATCTGTCGGGGTGTGAAAGCTTGGAAAAGGAGAGGCTATCTCAGGTGTCGTCCTCATCACTTGTCCAAGGCTCAATATTACGCGGTTCGTTGCCAATAGCCTTCGAGTTGTTCCTAATTGCGACGTTTATAAACAGTCTATCAAAAAATTTGAATTCAAAGTTATGCTACATTTGTCTGTAGCCTATATTACTTGAAATTATTAAGGACCGCATTAGCTTAGTGGTCAGGGTCGCGAACTCGCGGCCCGCGTTTTTCCTCCGTTGTGAGTTCAGTCCTAATACCATTGAAGTCCGCTGTAAAATGGGGCTGTTGCACATAGATTCTGTTGAATCTCTAGGTCCTCCCATTGGCGTAGTGTGGCAGTGTGAAGAGGAAGGGGCGCACTCAGGTGTCGTACTCGTCACTTGCTTGAAGTTCAAATGAACGAAGCCCGTTCTCAATAGTTCTCGTGCTGCTTCCCAACGCGACGTTTTTAAACAATCAGTTAGTGAACAATTCCAGTTGTATGGTCGTAACCAGCAACAAATGGCTGTGAAGAAAAACTTTCAACATTATTATTTATTTACATTAGGTACCATTATTAAGAATATATATATATATATATATATCTTAATAAACAAGACATTAAACAAGAATATATGTATCCTAATCTGTGAGATTAAAAAAAAAACGTTTGCTTTAATCTCAGGATTAACTTTACAATACTTTTTTTTCTATGTTATCCTCATTTAAGATCAAAAGAAAGGAGAAAAACTCATCTGTTCTTGGCAATAAATTGTAAAACCATAAAATGAAAACATTCCCATAAAAAGTAAAATTTTTAATTACTTTAATATTTTATGCCAAAATGGACAAAATTAGAAAACAAGTATTTTTATAATGATTGAGATAAATGAAATGTGTACTTACTTCCATCGTTTATTCCTTTTGTAGGGTTAGCCTTTCAATAAATTCTATTCTTCCAAATTTCATGGGGTATTTGTATGTTCGACACCTAAACGATGAGCCTAGAATAACCATTTACTTTGGGTTTTTTCTTTCCTATGTAAGAACTCTTCAATTCAATTTTCGATTACTTTATTTTCATGCATTATTTTAGACTATCGTAAGAAAGTCTGAAAAAAATAATAAAATAAAATGTTTAGAAGAATTTGTGACTCTTATTACCTATTTCCAAAAATAGTTTAAGTGTTATTATTCCGAGTGAGAGAAAATGTTCCAAAGAAGAGAACAACAAGAATGTCTTCGAAAAAAAAGATTGATCAAATTTAATTTTAAGTGTTGAAAATAACTTCAAATACTATTGTATCATTAGATGATGTATAACATACGCGGGTGATTAACAAAGTCATTATTAGAACAAAAGATAGGGTAGTAAAGGCAAATTGGTGTAGCAATTATGCGAGGCCATCTGTTAACAAAGTTGATTCTGATTAATAGGTTAGTTTTGATCATTTCCGCGTCGAGTTGTCCCCATCGATGAGACATGGTTTCAACATGAAAAACCGGTATCAAGCAACAAATAAAACACTGGGTTGCTTCTAGTAAATATGATCCAAGGAAGACGAAGATGGGCAGATCGGCTAGGTAAGTTACGGCGATGATTTCTTGAGATGTGAAGCGTATCAATCAACGAAGCGATCAGTGGACAATACTACAGTGAGTGGACAATTAATCAATTCCCATTCCTGACATGGGTACTTTTTTTAATTGTTTTCGTATATTCGAAAATTGTATAGAAATATATCCACTAGTTTTGGAAGTATTTGAAAAAAAAAACTCTTTGAAATTCTATCTAATTAATAATAATTTTAGTTCAAAATTTTCATCATATTTGTCACTATGCATCTTGTATACTAAACTATTTCCTTTATGCTTAAAATCCATTTTCAGATTCGAATTCTCTGAAAAGTATTCCTTTCAAATCCATCCAATATTTCTTTGCGCCGCTGAGCTTCTGTCTTGGTTTATGGAACACGAACTTGGTTTATGTAACGCAGAAGATCCTCAAGAAAACTTTCTGCAGATAGATTACAGAGAAAAGCTTTCCACTTTTTGCAGAAATCTTAAAATCCTCCTACTTTCAACTTCAAATCCTCATAAAATTACATCCGAGATGGCTTACGTTTTAATGAAATGCAGGAATTTTGCGAATTTCGCAGAATTGAAACTATATTTAGATACGTTTTTACCCAACGTGGATTTCCAGATCTATCAACCATCAAACTTGCAACACATGTGCAGAAACACAATCAGAAAAAGACTTGACGAGAAATGGTGCTTGCCTTACGGTGTGTGGAAGTTATCCCTGCCACGCAAACTTGCAAGCTACCTGAATTTCAATGTGGATGAAAAAGGAAATGAAATAATTTAAGTCGAAGATGGTCCTAACAACTGATGCTTTCCACTCACATATATTCAACAATAAAGCATTATTTTACTCCGATTCTGTTGTTATAATTAGTATTGATGATTTCATATAACACATCGATCAATAACTCCAGAGTCTAAAATTGAAAACAACATTTTTTTTGCAAAATTTTTTTTTATTCATCAACATAACACCTTTTGTTAATCACCTTTTAGGGTGATACAAACGTTCCAACGCTTTTCCGAATTTTTTTCTTTTTTTTTTCGCAAGAAATTTTTTTTGTTGCGAGTAAATAGCGATAAACAGCTTTCTGAATCATCGACTCGTTGCTGTTTTTGTTCCATCGAAAGCAATCGCGGCACCCACTTGGAAAAAACCTTTTTCACTTCACTTCAAAAAACCTTTTTCCTGGTCCGATCGACTTAAAATTTTGACACGTTTCAAGCATAGGTTAGTACTCTAGAAAGACCTGGTTACTGGTTTACTACGAGCGCCATCTCTGGGTTAGTCTCGGGAGTTATTGATCGATGTGTTATTAACTCCTTTTTTATATAAGTGAAATAAGTCGGTTGTATGCCTGAAAGATCCCATAACTTTCAACCCATGTAATATGTTGTAACATACAATGTTAGATAAGAAAAAGTATCAAGGAGTCACTAATATTTATGAAACCCGTTGTAGATTCTTTTTGCTCAATCATATACACCGAGGGTATCAAACTCATTTCCAGCTAAAGGCCAAATTTGAACGTTTCAAGTCACATGGAACACACTATACATACGCAATTACACGATTAAGTGACGTCGTAAGATAGGGTGAAAAAAAGTTCATGAAAATTGGTACTTTTTCTTGAAAATTAACTTTACAAACACAGAATAACTTCAAAAATTTAAAGGCATGTCATAAATAAACTTAATTCTCTTTCTCTCTGACAGCGGAATATTTCATAAAAGGCATGTCAAACAAGAAGTGGAAGGCAAAGTCGTGTAAGGTTTTATTTCGTTGTCAGCATCTTTCTATTGGTTTTAAATGGTACGTCGATTCAATATTATAGTTCATTGGCATAGTTATGGTTGCTTATAAATTATTTTGTATAATTATAGAAATTAAAAATTAAATCATGATAATTTTTGTAAAATATCTGTTATATGCTGTTATAAAGGGTAGACCACAGAGACATTCGTTGAGGTCACGAGTTTGACATACTTGATATGCACCAATCCCTAAATTTACACGAATTATCAGTTCCTCAAAATATTGTGGAATTCGAAACCATAATTTTTTGGAGAGGTAAAAC
>BMAW01044629.1:0-10112 GCA_019974015.1 Nephila pilipes
TCGTAGTAAACATCATAGATTGACAATTTGTATTGCTGTATGGCAAAAAAATAAAAGTTAAATTAAAGAAATACATCTTGTACCGAAACGATTAAAACAGCGTGTTTTAACAAATAACAGCAAAAAAGTACAGAATTTCCGTTCAAATTATAACATAATGTGGAATGATGCGCCAATCATGAATCTGGAGTTTTATTATATCAGAACGACAAAATTAACTTAAATAATGTTCAAAATGACTGCCTTCCGCAGAAATGCTGTACCGAATCCGCATCAAAAACTCCGCCTGTAGCTTCTGCAACACAGTTGGTGTCACAGACCTGCAGGTCATGCTGATTCGATTGAGTAAATCAGATTTACTCGTGGATTCATGTTCGTACACTTTGCTTTTTAAGAAGCCCCAGAGAAAGAAATCCTTAGGACTTAGGTCGGGTGATTGCAGGGGCCACTCTTGTTGACCTCCGTAGCCGATTATTCGAGTGTCAAATGTCTGCGCCAAAAATGTACATGGCTTCGCAGATTTGTGTGCTGGTGCACCATCATGCTGGTACCACATGCGTGACAAATGCCGTAAGGAAACTTCATATTCTAAAAATTTGGCTAATGGTTTAGATAAAATTTCTGTGTATGATTCTGATGTTAAAGGTCCATCGAAATACATTGGGCCAATTAAAGTGCTCTTCCATATTCCGCACCACTCATTCACTGACCAACGCACTTGGTGGCAATTCGGTCGTATTAGATGTGGGTTTTCGATGGACCAATAATGCGTATTCTGTGTATTAATAGTGCCTTGACTCGAGAACTGGCATTCATCCGACCACAAAATTTCATTCAAAAAATCTGGATTTTCATCCAGTTGAAATTGCAAAAATATGAAATTGCAAAAATCAAAACGACGCTCTTGGTCTCCGGGCATTAGTTCCTGCGCCAGGACTGGACTATAAGGATATGCACCTTACGTATGTAATATCTTCCACACCGTCGATTTTGAGTACGAACAAGCCTTGCTAATATCCCGGACGCTACTTTCAGGATGATCCAGGGCATATCCTAGAACAACTTCAGCGGGTATCCGCAAGCTTGAAGGTGTGGGACGAGACAAGGGAATATGTCTATGACAACTCCCAGTTTTATACAAGCGTTAAACATCAATGGCAATTGTACAATAAGTTGGATGTCTTCAACTGGGAAATTTAATGGCATAAAGTCTTGCCGCCTCTCTCTTATTTCGATTACACTGCCCATACAACAGTACCATTTCGCAGTATTCTTCATTTGTATACATCTCGTTCTCCCGTACTAGAATTCGCAATATTAGAATACGACTGTATGCAATTGCAAGCGTCTACATAACAGATTTTTAAAGCTCGCCATGATCAGTACCGAAGCAAATCAGTCGGCAGCTGCAGTCTATTTAAATAAGTCTATTTTCTTGGAACTGCTTTTGAAATGTTTTCTTCGTCAAAAATAATTTATTTTGTCTATGTCTTACGCTTACACAGAATAAATTTTATTTTTAAGTACTTAATTATTGTATTCTTATCGTAATGTATGTACTGTTAAATTTAGAAACGATTTACATAAGAGTGACGTGCAAGAGCGAAAGTTTCATGGTAGAGTTCTAATTAATTTCACTTTCGAGACGGCTCCTTACTAACTTCTTGAAAATGGCCCAGAAAATGGATGAAATGTATGATTTTCAAAGTTCCATAACTCGACCAGTTTTTATCGTAATAAAATGAAACTTTTTGTGTTTACTTTGATTTTGTGTACTGCATCTTTTCCTAAATATAAGTGATAGGACTTGGGGACCGTAGAAAAATTTAATTTTTCTAATTTTTTTCTAAATTGGTTTTTTGGTTTGAAAAACACGTAAAAACATTATTTTTCTTTTTTAAAACACTTTTTCAAATTGGAAGTGCATATCTAAACTGAACGGTTCGGGAATTAGCTATTGGTTCACATTAAGGCTGGACACCCTGTATATATTGTGTTTGTGTGTTGAAGTGCCACTATTGCTGTATATGACACGTGACTTACTTACCAAAGAAAAAATACCACCTACTGTCAGAGAAGAGATACCAGACAGATGTAACACATATGAAAACTGCACTCATGTTGACATGGATATATTGTCGCTGTAGAGGAAGGACACCTGAAATGTAACTCTTTACTAACATTGAAATACCATTCTGATGTTGTAACGCCACTTACTGCTACAAAATTAGGGTTCGAGTCTTGAAAATTAGCCCTGAAACCTGTACGGAATTTGCCTTTCAGGACAATGTCGTGCCAAAGTAAAATTGTTCTGGAAGTTGAATTCAGCATCATTTGCATTACTTTGGGTTTTCTGCAATTTGTGAATTCTTTTGAAACATATGAGGAATGTGTTCAGAAACAATGTATCATTTTCCTAAATGCTATAAAACCCAAATGAAACGTCTGATCACTCTTTGCTTGGGCTTCCAGGAACATTGTAAGTGTGTATCATCAATATTCATCCAAATGACTCTCTCTGTCTCTGAGTGTGTGTGTAAATTTGCTTTTATATATTGCATACGTGATATTTTGGATAACGCATCAGTGATTTCAACATCGGTGTCTAAAACAAAATTCTAAGTACAAGATTTTTTATTCCTTTCGATTGAATAAAAATTTTGATCAGCGAAATATATATGGCCATTCATTTATAACTTAAACGTGTGTGTGCTAAATCTGTCAAACTATTGAATAATATTATATTTAAAGAACCACATAATAGGAAAATACATCAAAAAATGGTTTTAGCACTTGCCCTCCAGATAATAATGAAGAAAGGAAACAAACTGAGATACATCTTTTATTTTAAATGATATATATTCCCTAGTACATTTCAATATCTTATGTAAATATTTAGGCTTTGGAGGACACAGGATCTAAAAAACCATTTGTGTGTGTGTATTTGAATCTACTTACAAGAGAATTAGATCCTCACCTCTTTAAGCAACTAAAATCTTAGGAATTCAAATAGTGCACCCAGATGGTATTCCCATAATTCTTTCAATATCGGTAGTAAATTTTTTGAAATTAATATTTATGATGTCAAAGAAATTTTTTCTCCTTCTATCCATTAATTGGACACGACTGATAGAGAAACTAAATTTTCTATAAATGAAAGAGTATTTCTTTAATTGATAATAATAAATTTCATATTTATTTCATCAATATTTCGAATGTTTGAGGACAAAATAGTTCACCTCTTTTAATGTACATTCTTAATGATGATATTAAGAAACCAGTTAATGAAGCGATTAATTCACATCAACCCGTGAACACTAAAACAATTTTTTTAAGAAATGGTTTGTATTTCATCTGATGACATACTCGGGAGTTAAAGACTCAAATGTCTTCCCTCAATAGAACTAAGAGTGTTTCAAATTTAAGTACTATAATAGTGTGACGAAGGTATCATAAGTCCCAGTTTTTCTGTCTAAATAGTTCCAGAGATTCTGTGTAAAAAATGCTCTCTATCGTATTGGTGTTGACATTCGCCAAATTAATATGATAATTATCAGGACAGAAATTTTCTTCCGCTCAATGATAGTGTCACTGACGGTTTGGAAATTTATAGTATTTACAACGTTATGTTTTAAAAATGTTTTTTAGCTGTTGTAATAGAGTCCATCTGTGCAAAATTTTCTTCTTTTATTGTTCCGAATGGACAATATGAATTTCATAAAACTCCCTTTGAAATTTATGTTTATTCAAATTGTTTTCATATTTCCCCATAATTTTTTCAATTTCTTGTCAGATAAAACCTTTGTGATTTATATGAATGATATAATAATCTCCTTAGATGAATCGAATAATCTTCAAAAATAAAATGATTTTTTAAGTTGTTTCTGATTTTGGAGTTGGATTTGAGCTATACTTTAAATTCCTTTTTGCAACGAAAAATTGAATTTTTAGGAAATACAATAGATGATATTACAAAATGTCCATCATATTCCAACACTTCTGCCATTCAAAATATTACAATCACTAAAGACTTTTTAAAAGTTATAAGTTTCCACGGGCTAACAGGATATTTTCGAAAATTTATATTTCAATATTCATGCATTGCGAAATTTTTGAATTATATTCTCGGCAAAAACATTTCTTTTCATTTCTGTGAATCACACAATTATAAGCTTTTCTACAATTTAAAGACATTTTAACCCAATAGCTTGTGTGACAAATTTTTCAACAAGGCTCAAAGTTAGAACTTCATATTGATGAATGTTCCTATGGATGTACATCTTTAATAATCCTCTGATAGGAAGACCAAAACTGCATGTTGGTCACTTATTTTAGACAAATTCGCATACAAAATTGTTTATCATCCTAGTTAAAATATGTCTCATGTAGATGCTTATAACCTTTATATTGTTCATGTTATGATATATTCTGAAATTATAGCTAAAATTACTGCATCTCAATTTTCATATAACTTTGCCAAAATAATTCAAAATTCCAACTTTTCTTTAAGAAATGAAATTTCCTATAAATATAAGATTCAAATAGAATTGTTAGTTATCCCTCATAGCAAACATAAATTTTCCATGATTAGACTCATTTCTAAGCAAGTTAAACAGAAAAAAATAACTTAAAAAATGACTTTTACTCCTCCAATTTGAGAAAATCAGTTGATACTGTTAACGACTATCGAGTCCAGTTTACTCTTGTTAACTGAAAATGTAGCAAAATGTAAGGTTTTCTACGTCCCATTCCTAAAGAAAGTACTCCTCTTAATACCTATTACATCGATATTTATGTCCCCATTCATCCATGATAAAACGGTACAATCGTAATTTTGCAGTTGCGGATGCTTTCACTAAATTCCTGTGACTATATCCAGTAAAAAAAAACATATACTGCAGATGTTTTACATAAAATAAAACAATACTTGATCTTCAGAAATCCTTATTGAAATATCACTGATTGAGTTCCAGCATTAACTTCAAATAGAATATTAAGAATTTTGTGCTGAAAAATATCACGTTACTTCATATAATTATTAGCAATTTTCGTGGAAAGGGACGAATAGAAAGAATGCTAGAAATAATCATTCCTGCCTTAGTCAAACGGTCCATATATAAACTAAATAATTGTTTTGGATTAGTTTCTGTAGTTCAATGAATTTTAAACAGCAAAATCAAACGAACAACTCCCAAAAAATGCCTTTCATACTTCTCTGCTACTCCAAAGAAATGCAAAAATTATAACTTATTTCAAGATCTCCTCAAGAAAAAATATCAAGCTTCTTTCTAAGAAAACCGTTTATATATGTGCAAACAAGCTTTAGAAAATATCTTGAATACTCAAGAAGAAAATTGGTGAACCTTCAACAAGAGCCGAAAACCAGGGAATGAACATTAAATCGGTGACTTGGTTGCTACGCTAAGAACATGTGGCAATTTGTGATCGCTTATTATACCCTCTTGCCGTTACTCTTATCACTATGAAAATGAATAGGCAATTCTAGAAAGACAGGCCAGCTGAAGTGCATTGTAGCCGAAGTGAATCGAAGTCCTTCTGCTGCCATTATATAAGATAGCAATGGAAAGCAAGGAAGAATAATCACCGAGGAAATTACACGGTTCTCACTTCCATTCCAGACTTTCTTTAACTTTTTTAATTTGTGAGCTATCAGATCATCATACACACATAGCTCTTATGTTTTTCTTGATTTAAACCTCTTTAAATGCTTTTTTAAAAAATTGTTGTATCTCGTTAGAAAGTGTAGTTGCCAATCTCCTTGTTTGGTATTTAAATACCTTCTGAATCGGAGTCAGATGGGTGTGTCCCAGAAACATCACCTGAAACTGTACAACAAATGCGAACTCAGTATTTTGAACCATACAAAATCATCCAAATAAACAGAATGATTATCAAAAAATTGGTAATCATAAAGAATCTAATGTCATAAAACGCATCATGTCATACAATGTTGCGGTCATTGTAATATAAAAGTTGTCTTAGTTTTTCTATCTCAGCCTGTATATGTTCATATTAACTATTTTACTGTTTTGTCTCTCTCTTTCTTATTTCTACAACGTTTCCAACCTGCACTTGAATAATGCTTGAGGGACAAAGCAAGTCTACTTGCCGAATGTACAGGAAGACAAATGATGCATGACACCACGTTATGTGACTACATCACCAGTGGAAAGCCGTTGCCTTCTATTGGCAGATAATAACAGAGAAAATACGGTACAGATGAAGACGATAATTGCACTGAGAATCACATGGCAACAATGCATTGTATCAGTAATGGACACTGAAATGCAACCAATTCTTAAAATCAAAATAAGTTACAAAATGTCATCCTGTTACCATTATGTGTATCCTATTACTACACAAAAACACGCATATCTTTGTATATATATATATATATATATATATAACTTAAACAACAATATAAATTTTAACCAGGTAGCAATGAAATTGCAGAAAAGGGGCTATTGCGATCAATACAATGGGCACGCAATTCGATACAAATATGATGCGTATGCAATGGTCAGGAACAAAGCGTTTTCAGTAAAGTGAGTGCACCCAAAATGCATGTGGTTGGCTACTACAATAATAGGAAGAACGGAGGCGTAGTTAAAGACATTCACTGCAAGTGCAAGTGAGTTCTTTCATGCAATATGACTAGAAAAAAATCACTTTGACGACTTCACCCGTAGAAGAATGATCTCTTGAGGAGGAGCGTATTTTGACTAATGTAGCTGAAGAGTTCGGAATCAACAAAAGTGTCATTTTGCACGCTTGGAAAGCCTACCAAACCTTAGGTACAACTGTTAAAAATGCTGGTGGTGGTCTGCCTAGGAAAACACCTGCAGTGGAGGACTGATGTATCATTTTGCAGGTGGAAAGAGACTGGTACCAGTGATCAATCAAGCGCTATTTCTCAAAACCTGTGTACTGTAACAGGGCGAAAATTGTCGCGGCTTACTGTGACCAGAAGCCTTCACAAAAGGGGCCTATTCGCCTCCGTTCCAGAACGTTGCATCCCTTTCAAAGTTGGCCATCCGTTTAGAGTGGTGTATAAAGCATAAGAATTCGGCATCTCATCAAATGAGTCATTTTAATGCCACAAACGAATTTTAATGCAAGTTGATTTGGAGAGCAGACGGGACATGGTTACATCCTAGTAATATCACGGTATGAGACCGTTACGAAGGTCCTAAAGTTGTCGTCTGAAGAGGCATGATGGTGAACGGCTGGATTTCGCTCCACATTTTCCAAAGAAGTTCTATTACTTGAGAGTGCTATTATTAGAAAGTGATCCTTCCCTATGTGCTTCCGTTCCGAGTTGCTATTGAACCAGACTTCACTACGTTTTTATGGGTAATAAAGACGCCTTGCGAAGCAATTACAATATATCCTTCGGGGGAACTCCTAACAATTGAAATAGATGCTTATTGAGGAATGGGCAATCTTACATCAAGAACTGTTGGACAATCTGGTGCTGCGTAAGTATAGGCGTTACGAAGAAACCATTGCAGTAAGTTAAGGGAATATCCCATACTGAGCATCTTGTTGTTCTTCCTCTTCTCCAGACAATCATGCGTAACGATACTATGAGATCAATAAATCCATTTTTGAAATTCCGTAGTATATGCATTGTATTCATTTGGACGCAATTATACTTTCGCCATCCTTTAAGTACGAAATGCTGTCTCCATATCTGAATTTCATATCTCTGATATGATTTCTTGTAGAGTTATGGCAAAAAATCACTTGTTGATTAAGTTTTACACACCAGTGTGCTTGTATATATATATATATTCATACATACATAAAATCTTACTCTTTTTTTGGAAAAGGGCTTTTACAGTGATATCGGCGGCGACTGCTTTGGCGTGATAACTATGATGAAAGGAAAGAGACTCTCGGAAACGTTGAAAATTTTCCTATTAGTGCTATAAATTTGGAATTTTCTTGAGTTGTCCCTGTGGCTTTACACCTAGCCTGAACAGCTCTTCATGAGGAGAGATGCGATGCACGAGCGAATCCGTCAGAAATAACTGAGAGGAACTACCTAGGTATCTGTTGGTAGCGTGGCCGAGTGAATTTGCCTAGAGGTGGCTTGTATCTACTGGGGAATTCTGTGATATTCAGAAGCTGTCGGAGTCAGTGTGAATTATTACTTAGGAGATGGGTCATAGTGTGAACAAGAGAATTCCTGAGTAGAATGTTATTAAAAGCATTGTGTGTGTGACCCATATTACAAAACTTTTTTGAAAATTATTAATGTTGTTAATCTACACAAAAGTGCTATATAAAGTACGTCTTTCGACTTGTACTGAATATTTGTCAATAAAGTGTCATTTGCCATTACAGTCCCTGTTAGACTGTTTTAATCGGATAGAATTTCTATAGTACTAATATATATATATATATATATATATATATATACGCACGCACACACACACACACATATATATATATATATATAAACGAAATACCACTGACTGACTCATCACAAGATCTCTAAGACTATAAAACCGATTGACTTGAAATTTAGCATAGTTACTCATTTTGCGATGTAGACGCTCACTAAGAACGGATTTTACGAAAGTCTTATCCAAAATTTAATTTTCATGCGTTAATCTACATTTATCCTTCGGTTATGTAATTTTTGACGACTTTATCGCCAAAAATCATGTGACTGACACCAAATTGAATACATTTTTTAATATGCATACTGTGCGTTGTCACCAATTAAGTTTACTTGGTGAGATTTGCGCGTGCAAAATGGAAAAATACTAAATAATTGCGCTGATGGAGGATTGGCAAGATTTTGTCGAAGAGGCGCTTCATGCAAAATTTTGTGCATGTCGAAAATAAGAAACGTACATATTTAGCGATAGAAATAAATCAGTTTGGTGTTGATTCCCGCGGTTGGTGAAAGTGTAGTTTAACTCCAAAACTAAGCCGGATTTTGAAAAATACTAAAATGGTGACTTTTTACGGAGCAGCACACACGCAAGTCAATGTACGTTTACTGGAGGACCTCGCTACATGTGTGAACGAACTCAGGAGGCTATGACATACGTAAGACATTTTGGACGTCCCTACTTGCACTACTCTTTTCTGAAGGATTGCAGTCACTTGCAATTCTAAATGGTCAGAAATCAAAGATGTCTTGAGACAAGGACAAAAATCTTATGATAGACATGATGCCATTGTGAGGGTATTTGATTTGAAAGCTAAGCACATGATGAATCTTCTGAAAAAAGGTTACATCTTTGGCATTACTAGGTGTAACATGAATACGGTGGAATAAATTTTATCAATATTATATATATAAGGGGTGACATTTTACTAAATATTTTTATTTTTCTCATATTTTTAAATGTCGTGGATAACCATTATTACAGACAATCAATTTCTTAAAATTTTAAACTTAGATTTTCATTAATGTTTTAAAAATTTAAATTTTCCCTTATATTTTACGTATAGGTTCCAAAATATTATATTATAGTCTGTCCAGTGAAGTGGGTGGGTATCAGCTAGTATATATATATATAATATGTAATTCACTTTATTTATTTTAGCTCTCGGCCCGCTCTTAAAGTTTTATTTCAGGCATATTGTGCGTTTTTCTTTTTAATTAAGTGTTTTTGGACTTAAGTTTTCAGAAATTTTTGAATTTATATTTTTGGTTTTATAACCATTTTAATAATGATCTTTATTGATGGGTATAGTTTAAATATAATTTTAGAATACAATTACATTCAAACTTTCATAATTTTAGAATAACGCAACTCAACGTTCTAATGCGTGTTACCATATCATTAAAATTATCTTACCAATTAAAAAAAATTAAATTAAGTACATAAGAAAATGCTCAAGTTTACAAATTATAATTTATAGCTTTATTAATAACATACATAAATGATTAATTTAAAGATACAGCTTTGTAAATATAAAAAAAATACTGCTCAAAACATTGCATATCTCAAGAAAGAAAAGAAAAGGAATACTGAAAAACAAAAATAGAGACAATGGAATATATATACTCTCCCATACTTTAAGTGGAAAATATATTTATACTCACCCTCTCTCTCTCTCTCTCTCTC
>BMAW01044630.1:0-13434 GCA_019974015.1 Nephila pilipes
TTAAACATAATTAAGAAGTGTACTGTTTAAGAATCTTAACCAATTTCCTATGGGTTTTCTTCTATTCCATTATAACTATCTGGGTCAAAATATTAAAATCTTTTTTCCTCACTTTTTAAAGCGTTTAATTAAGCTGAAATTTTCTATTTAGGAATGTTTTGGAAGAAAAAACTATAATTTAATTATAATTAAGGAAAATTAATCTATGAAAACTAATTATTTAAGAACTACATTTCACTCATAATTCCAATTTTTTACAGCGTGAAACCGTTGAATATGGAAACCAGTAAGTTAAACTATTACCTGGTAAAATTTTAAGGTATAAAAAAATTATGTTAAGCAAAGTGTGAAGTTTGAAAGAAAACTAATGTTTAAAAATCTACCGTTGTTATTATTTAAATCAAAAACATAAAGTTAAGGTATAATTCACAATAAATTTTTAGTGGTAAGAAATTTTCGTTTTAAAAAGAGAATTTCGCCGATCGCATACATGTTTGTGCACGGAAAGCGATAAGATAGGAATGCTATTCAGAAAGAGAACACACCCATCCCCATAGCTTAGGACTGTTGACCTTGACATTTCCATTAAAGGCCACTTTTAAACCCTCTCCTTTGAAAAGTGCCTGCGACGATAGTCATATGTTATTGGAGTGACATCAGGTAGGTTACGTTTTTTAAAGTTCCAGCAGTGGCGTGAACTGCTTTTTCTTTGTCTATTGGAGTGACATCCTTTTCAAGCTCTTTACTCGGGTTGATGAGAAAGAAAACAAACAAACATAATCCAGAGGGTGGTAATGGGGGTGATTTTTTTATTGGGGGTGATAAATTTAGATGTGTAATAGTTAATTTTCATACCAAACATTAAAAGTTGAGGGTAGGATTCTAGTTATGCGTATTACTTGGCGACAAGAAAAAAATTTTTTTTTTAGATAAATAGCCAAAATTATAATCTTACCTTAAATTCCAAAAGGTTATAAGCTCTTATTAAATTCTTACTATTAGCTCACATTCTCCCTATATATATTTTGTTCAAATTTTCAATCCTTAATAAAATACTTTTTGTTCAAACACTTTTTTTAAAAAAAACTTGTAGGGGATGACACTTGATGTTAATACAGTTTTTTCAAATATTAATTATTTTAATTGGTGAAAATACAGTTTAGCCCAACCACTTGCCGCGATTTCAAAAATTGTCAAACTTAGCGATTTTATTTTTTTTATTTATTTATTTTTTTGGCTGAATGTTGTCCGAAAAGCCGACAAGGGTAGCCACATTTGGCAAAATATCGCCAAATAACTTAATAAAAAGTAACTAAAGTAAAACTTTTCTTTGTTGACCAAAGTAGGAATTGACTTTAATTTTTTATATATATATTACTTGTTTTTATATTTAATTAAATAATTTTTTAACTATATGTGTGACAAATTTATAAAATCATCTTTATGTATATTAGTAAAAGCGAAAAAAAAACATCAAACAAGTATTTTTATCAACTTATTTAACTTCTGAAAACTCATTTCCTGCGTAGTACACTAATCACAAAATATGTTTCAGTATGAAAGAAAAAAGGGATTCTAGATAAACATTCTTTTTATGGCCTTTCAAATAAGTGATTTTTTTAAAAATTATTTTATTTCATGGCTTGTAATTTGAATCGTCAGCAATGAAAGCCAGAGAAAAAGGGAGTAAAATTAAGAATTCAGCCTCTGCGAAAGAATGCACGCTATCTTCTTTGCTCACCATTGATAAATTGTAATTTACTACTCGTTTCGTGAAGAGCAGGGAAATTTTCTTGAAATCTGTAATATTTAGATTTCTCTTCTAGCTTTATTTACAATAGTATAATTTCCTTAGTTCCTAGAGCCTCCATAACAGTGCATTGTTAGCAATTTTTAATGCTAATGAAAAGAAATAATTCGAGATAAAAACCAACATTTTTAAAAACAACGTTTTTATATGGTGGCAAAGTTTATTAAAAAGAATGATTGAAATATTAGTTAAAACTGGTCGTAAATATCTAAATATTGCATTGTTATGCAAGTAAGAACGGTTCCCAAAATTTCAGAGCTCTAACTTGATGGGAAGTTGGTTAAATTAACGATAGAAAATTTGATTACACACTGATACGCACACAGACAGACACACGCCAAGTGAAATACATAAAAAAGTAAAAAGTAACTAAAATTAATTAATTCATCCGGTAAATTAATGGTTGGAATGCAGTTTAACCCAACCACCCTTGGCGACAAGAATTATTTGGCAGTATTTTGCCAAATGTGGCTACCCTGTTCCGTTTCACGGATTTAACGCTCAGCCAAAAAAAAAAAAAAAAAATCGCCAAGTTTGGTGCCAATTTTTGAAATTGAGCCAAGTGATTGGGCTAAACTGCATTATTTAAAAAAAATATGAGTTAAAACTTGTCGCAAACGTCTAAATATTGCATTGTTAGGCGAGTACGAACGATTCCCAAAATTTCAAAGCTCTAGCTTGATGGGAAGTTGGTTAAATTAACGATCGAAAATTTGATGACACACACACCAAGTGAAATTCAGAAAAACGTTTTAAAAAGACTTATAGCCATTCTGTTAAAATTTGCGCATGCTTAACTTTTCTTATGACGAAAGAATCAAACAAAATTTGATTCATTTCTTAAATATTTTGAAACACTTATGGAAAAACTCAAATGAGTTTGAATATATTAGGGAATTTCAGTAACATTCATCAACCAAATTATGTACCCGATTTTTTTCAGAATGTATGTAATAATGCATTACAAGCAATTCCTACATACATCCAATAAAAGACATAGAAATTTATTTTTCACAAGCATTTTTTTTTTTTAATTTCAGCGTTTTAAATTTTTTTTCCTTCACCTAATTTTTTGTTTAAATGTTTTGTGCATTTATATTTTAATATAGAAGGATCTGAAATTGAACAATTTTAATTTAGAAGCTACAAAATAAGTAGTATATATTAGATATTATTGGTTACTAATTTTAATTTTGTTAAGAATTTTATTCACGAATTGAGTTTTTTTTTTTTTTTTTAATTAAGGTTTTTTTTTTTCTCAAAAAAATTGTTAATGAAGACTGTTATTTTGTTAATAGAGTTTTATTAATGGAATTATAAATTTATCTGCATATAATTTTTTTATGTCATGAATGATCTATATATTTTATTAGTTATTTAATCATAATCCAAGTATCTCTATACAAAATGTTTTTTTCATATTTTAAGTTCCTTATTGCTATTCTAATATTTATTATAATGTATAAAAACTCTTAAGAAATAGCTGTCATCATATTTTTTGTAAAGTTCCTTCCTTTGAATTAAAATATTAAATACATTATACAAGAAGAAGATTTCTTCAAATTATTTTTCTTAAATTTCAAAAAATTTTAACAATATTCCTGAAGAGCATTCTAAGAAATCCACATAACATTAAATCAGCATTTAGCAACCATAATATTTGTATATGAGTCGCCTTTTACATTTGATTTAATTATCAGGTTTTGCGCTACGGAGGGCAGTTGATTTAGAATAGGTATCGTTTTAAATGATTTACTTGGACGTTTTACAACACTTAATTCTTTTTTTTTTTACATTATGACATTCACGTTTTAAAAATTAATATAGGAAAATGATTTCAAACTGCTTTAGCAATATATTTTACTGATTAGAAAGGGATTTTATAAATGTGTTTAATTCTTACATTAGAATGCTCAAGCTCGTATGGTTTAGCTTTTTACAACGTTTTTCTGAATTTCACTTGGTGTGTGTGTGTGTGTCATCAAATTTTCGATCGTTAATTTAACCAACTTCCCATCAAGCTAGAGCTTTGAAATTTCGGGAATCGTTCGTACTCGCCTAACAATGCAATATTTATTCGTTTGCGACAAGTTTTAACTCATATTTCAATAATTTTAATAAGTCAAAATATTCTTTCCTCGAGGCGCTTTTAGGATTCAGGGAAAAATTTCTTTCCCCCTCTGGGAGCACCGGGCACTCCCCACGCAGCATGAGGTTATCGTAAACCTTTTGTACTCACAAAGGGGAGATACTATCTCCCCTTTACAATCTCCGAGATAGTAAGGGTTGCTGACTTTTAGTCAGTAATCATTCGCAAGAAAGAAAGTTTCCAATATTAGGCGCCATGTCTTATCACAATAATTTTTTCTGAAATCTGGTTCCCATTTTTTTTTTTAATAGAATGACTTACAAACTTTCAAATGCATGTTTTGATTTTATATTATGAATTTTTTAATACGCTCACAAATGTCTCTTTTTAAGTAAATTTTAAAGATAAAATAACTAACAGTATTAACTAATATTTCAATAATTTTCTCTAATAAACTTTGCCACCATATAAAAACGTTGCTTTTAAAAACGTTGGTTTTTATATCGAATTATTTATTTTAGAAATCATGGATTCCTTTTAAAATTAACTTTTATGTGCCTAGCGCATGCGTTTATTATAGGGCACGCACATTTATTTTCTTTGTTATTATCTAGTAACCATAGACATTCCTCTCTTTCTTATCATGCTGCCACACACATTTGCTAGTAAACCTCCGAAGTAGATCCCTGTTTATGGCTGTACACAATAGTAAAATTTAGTTCGCCTTCCTTGCTCTTTATACCGTAAAACTAATCAATCTCTTCCAAACTCAAACTACAGATTGCTTCTACTTGATTCGTCAACCGAAACAAGTCCCAACATTTATCCCCCTCCATCCAGACAGCTGCACGTAAAAAAATATCTTAAAACATAATTTAATCACTTTTTATCATATAAAAGTAACTTTTTTAATTTCAAAAATAAATAAATCCCATTGCTCCAACTCAGTATAATGCAAAGTACTAAAAAAATCTCAAGCGTTATGACTATATAGAACTAAGAATTTTTCTCTTACGATAAATGTTTATTTTTATTCTAAAATTACAAAACATTCAAGTATTTAACTCTTGTAATTAAATACTAATTTGCTAAACTTAAAGTATTTTTTCTACATATCATTCATTTTTTAAATGCTTCTCAGCATCTTCAGAATTCATTGTTCAGGGCCGCAATTGATTTCAGACCGATCTGAGATAGAACCCCGAAAGTGTTAAGGCCGTCTTTTGTTATTGTTAAAGAACTGGACCCAAACTTTGAACTTATTTTAAGGTAATAGAAATACTTCAAAATTAATAGGAAATCCAACGTTGTATGCAAATTTTTTGCAAGGAACAGATTTGCCCCCCCCCAGGTGCGATAATCTTATAACTATTACTAAACTACGCAATTAAATATAAGAATTAAAGTAAACGATAGAATATCAAGAAATGAACAATAGCAAACTTTTCCGATATTGAAATTAATGTAAACGATATATTATTAAATTGAATATTTTTGAGATAAATGTAATTAAAGTTAATTAGTTTTTTTTGTTTAGTTAAGTTTTTATTAACGTCGCACTAAAAGCAACACGAGGGCTGTTGGTTACGATCTCGTAAATTTGAGCCATGGTCAAGTGACGAGGAAGATACCTGAGCTGGCCCGTTCCATACCACGCCAAAGGGAGGACTTTGGGCCCTGACTGATTTAACGTGCATCAGCCCTGCCATTCATGGCGGGTCTTTGGAGGCCAAGGACCGAATCCGCAACTAAACGAAAACTGCCACGAATCCCAAACCATGACCACTAGGCTACCACGGCCACGTAATTAAAGTTAAAGCAAACAATAAAAAGTGAAAAGTGAACTTGTTCGCTAAAATTGATCAACTTAAAACAAGAGCCCCTTAAGAGTTTAATAAATTACAATGGATATGACGCATATAGATATTCATTAGACAACGTAGTTAGGATTTTGAAACTTTTTAAAAAATACGCAATTTTTTGCCTTTGTATTAAAATGATGTTTAATTTTCTATGATAAAATACTCTAGACGAAACATTTGAACACATTTTTGACAGAATTTTTTTTATTATTATTCTAGCAGAATTGAATAGTTTAGAGGTGTACGCCTTTTTTTAAATGATAATGTAATCAGAATACAGTTTTGGGCCATTATAAATCAATTTCTTAAAATTTCAAATTAATCTTTGTTAATTATTGTCGTGTTCAGGAATATCTGCGACAGATAACATCTGGATATATTTTCTTCAAAAAATGTATTTTCAGATTGGCTAATGTTAATTTTTGGCTAAATATTAATGCTTTTTTAATGAAATAATTGAAGCTCGTAACTTGTGACAAATGGCGGACAGTGGCAAAAGATTTCTGTTTCATAGATGAATTTTAATAAACAATTGTTAAACTTTCCAGTAGGGGACTGGTTTTTGTGTTTATAAAAAAAAATTAAAATGGTAAATTTTTACTTCATGTGATTCTTTCTACCTTTTAAGGAGGATTGTGATATTGTGAAGAATGTTATAAAACTATGTGTTTTAATTCTGTGATGCGTGTGAAAGGAGAAAAGAGGGAATCTGGTAAAAATTAATATTTAACTTCTCTGAAAATCAATAATTTAAGCATTCTTGATTTATATTTAAAAAACAACAAGAAATTGAAATAAATGTTTCTCGAAACATAAAATGTGAAATTTGAATCATATTATTACAATACACTAAATTGCAGTTTTTGTTATAACAAAATAGTCATTTTGTAATTTAATTTACTGTTATTTAGCAAAATGTGTTACTAATCTCATAAAAATTTAAGCATTACAACCATTAAAATAATTATTACTAAATGATTTTTTTTTTTTCTAATATTTATGTTTTAGTCAGATCTGTAATATAATTTGCTGAATTATTCTTTGGAAACTATGAAGAGAAATATTTCTTTACCCTGTCAATAATATTCATTGCCATCGTGTTGAACAGAATTTTTTTTTTTCTTTATGCTTTGCATCACACAGTCCCTTACATTAAGGCTCCCGTCTACTCGCCATTTCGATTTCATCAGCTTAATGTTAATCCTATGGAATTTCGACTTTTAATTCTCCCATTTTTACTATTTGAATGCAATAAAATGCATTTGAAAGAGCAAAAAATAATGAATGCTTCTGTGGAATTACTTTTTTCCACCGATTTTTAAAAATACTTGAAAATATTCTTTAAAGACCGGAAAACTCAAAAACGAATCATTAAAATAAGAATAAAAATATTTTTAAAAATCTTAGAAAAAATGTAATTCCACAGAAGCATTCATTATTTTTTGCTCTTTCAGATGCATTTTATTGGATTCAAATAGATCAAATAGTAAAAATGGGAGAATTAAAGTCAGAATTGCATAGGAGTAAAATTAAGCTGATGAAATCAAAATGGTGGGTAGACGGGAGCTTTACTACTTCAAAAAATAAGTTGCACTTTTACAACTTCAATATAGAAATTAATATAACAATAATATGTTTAGTAATAAATATTGGTTCAGCAACAGAAAATGTTTTTATAACTTATCATCATGTAACTAAAGTATAAAAAAAAATAACTTAAAATTTAAATTATATTAAATGATATTTATAATTAGCGATTTATTTTATAATAGTAATTAATGTAACATCTTTACTGTTAATATGTGTAGTTCAATTCAAGTTTTTACAATTATTAAAAATTAAAATCATACATTAAATTTTCTAAATCCATAAATAAAATTTTAATTTAAGAGTTATTTTTTATTTTATTTTATTCATTTATTTATTGTTTGTTTTACGTATAATTTAGTGATTTTTTTTAAAATTTCCTAGTAATGAGCAACACGGTTATAATACTTATATATTTTATGTAAAAAGTAAATGTCATAATATACAATAAAATAAAATAGAGCAAATGTCTACAGCACCTAACATCGCTAAGTTGCACTTAGTTAAATGTGAAAAACTTTAGTTGAGCCCTCAATGAAGTAGATAAATTTATTACGTAAAGTGACTAGAACATATAACATTGAAAAAGAATCAAGAAATATGAAAAAGTAATACTTAATGATTCAAACAAATTTTCAAACTGAGAGTTAAAATATAGTTCTAGATAGGAAAAACTGATCTAAAAGAAAATTCTTAGTAAATAAATATGTGAAAAAGGATTAAGTACTTTCTCATCAAAATCATCAACTGTTATATATTGGAAAAATTAGAAAAAGCTTACTGAAAACTGAATTGTGACACAGTCATTCTTATTACATTAACCTGATTTATTTTCAATATAATTTAGGAATAGGTAATTTTAAGAAAATAAATAACTTTTGAAGGAAAAAATTTCCTGTGCCTCAAGTAAAACCAGTAATTTTTTTAAAATTTAGGCAAATATATATATATAAGGCAAGTATATATATATATATATATATATATATATGAAGTGTAAATCTAATGCATATGTTTTTCATTAGAGCATATAAATAGAAGCAGCAAGATTACATGATGCTTGGGATAAAAATGGATGATCTTCAAAAGTATTCATGAAAATAACAATTTGAATAGATTATATGCAAGAACTTTTTATTCGGTTTTGTTTTAGTAATTCTCAGTTGTTAAACCTTTCTCCAAACTTCCTCACTACGTCAGTGGGTGAACTTCGAGCCACTAAAAATTTAACGTGCATCATCTCCACTGATTGGCAATTTTTTTAGTAACATAAGGACTCGAACAATCAACTCCAGTTTAGAAATGTCGGCCCAAAATTTGATAATATGAAAGAGCAGATTACTCCTCTTACGATTAGACTATAGCGGCTACTACGATGAATAGAACATACAGGTTTTTCGTACTAGGTTCATTCAATGGGAATAAAATTGAAATATAAAATTAGCTTATTTTTAACACGGCAAATTAATAGATGCTGGTAAATTTATTATTACAAAATTAATACTAATTAAGTATTCTCTAAAAAGTTATTTTATTAAGTTTTCAATAAAAATCACTACAATGTGATTGCTTTTATAAATTAAATTTGGATATCTTCAAAAATAGCCAATGATGGCATTTGTATTGAGAGATGGATGCCTAGTAAATTTTATATTGACTTTTTAATTTCTGTAGTTTTTCCTAATTTATTTATTTATTTGCTGTGATAATTAATGTTTTCCACATAAAAATGAGTGTAATTTGCACCTTTTATTCTTCAAAGTATTAAACAGTCCTATTTTCTTTTTAAATTTGCTTTACTCGAAGAATACATAATTTTTTACTTTAGTTGCATTTGATTTAAATGAATAGATGTTTTCAATTATTTATTTTTTTATAAAATATTTCTCGTACGAAATTGCAATAGCCAGCACCATCTATGAGAGTTAATTAGTTGTTAAAACTTCACCAAAAATGGGTTTAAGAGCACAGAGAAGAAATTTCGCATTTAAAACAGTTACACCTACTTTTATGAACTCTTTCTTTTTTTGGAGGTTTTTTGTATGATGTTCTTTAGAAGTCAAATTCTTCAAAACAAACCAAGAAATGAAGGAAAGTCATTTTCTTGTAGTTAATTCTAAAAGAACTATAAAGTTCTAGAATGAGCTTTGAACTTTTATGTCTGATCACTGGGACATGTAAAAATGGCTGAACAAACAGCAATCTACAAAAAACAAATAATATATATAAGAAAAGTTTAAAGTCAATTCCTACTTAGGTTAACAAAGAAAAACTTTATTTTAATTACTTTGTTATTAAATAATTACAATTAATATAAATATGTATATATATAACAGAATCACAATATTAAGTGGCAAAAGAAATTTTTTTCCCAGCGATCTACACGCTTCGTCACTCACGGTATTTATTCCGAAATTTATATCTTGCTAAATATCTTGTAGCGTAGGCTATAAATAACCCCTCCCCAGACTTGTTTTGAACCCCGTTTTGTTCCCAGCTTCCCATTCATTAAAAATATATAGCTTAAAAGCAATAAAGAACAATGTCAGGTGGCTTGGACATTCAGCCACATTCATGGACTCTGTTACACAGGTGCGGCAGAGTTGAACCCTCTTTGTGAGGTATTGTTGATCCATGTCATGTTTATAATGGGAATTTATGGCCTATCTGTGTGACGGCCCACACCGACTTGCTCGTGGGGAAAACTGACATTGTCCGACTTGAGCGAATGTTGTTGCAGGGGACAAAATCGGAGTTTGTCTTTGTTTGGGTTGTTCTTTCAAAAAAGGAAAATAACTCAAAAGGAAGGCGGGGGACAGACCTACTCGAGGTCTTAAAAAGGGTGAAGAAAAAAGAGGAAAGGGGATTCCTGCGGAGGAGCGAGAAAGCGTTACAGTTTTAAGTTGGAGGCGATTGCCTTCTCTTGCGAATTTATAACTAAATCGAACTATATCGGATATTAACCCTCCGAGCGTTTTACTTTTTTGTGTAAAGCTATTCCGAAAGCGATCTACTTCAACACAGCTAAAGGTCACGAAAAGTTTTCGCTTTTCATTCACAAATCCTTCGAAAATGCAAGATGCTTCTGTTTCCCTCCCCCCTTTTGTGACACGGGTGGTCGAGACAACCCCTCTGGTTGGCATTTTATTGCCTAGATCCGATGCTTTGATAAGCGATTTTGTTGCCTTGGGGGAATCTTGTAAGGCAGGCTGCAGGCTGCAAGCAAGCAGAAACAGGGTTCAGATTATTCACATAAGAACTTGGAAAGTATTCGCTCGATCTATTGAGTTTCAATCGAAGTGTTTCAACAAATGAAGAATAAAAAATATAGCTTGAAAAAAATTGGTGGGTTAATAGTTGAAAATATTTGTTTGCTACAAACAATAGAAATTTTTTTTTTTTCTTTTATTTTTAAAACCTTTTTTTTTTTTTTTTATATATAATTTTAATATTACGATTTTAACCGGGAAAAAGCACCCTTTATTCATTGTTGAATAAGAGACTAAGAAAATATAAGATTGTTTGCATGTTTTGAAAAAAGAGTAATGATTAGTATTTGCTATCAAGCATTATTTGTTTAATCAAAGCACCAGAATTTTATTAAAATTTTAATTTTGATAGAAGATTCAATGATCAAAAGCAGTTTGCTTGTTAAAATAAATATAAATAAATAATTTAAGGGAAAAAAAATCTTAAATTTCGTAAAGGTCACGTGTTTCAAATACATTAATCGAGACGTATTGGGTCACATATTAGTCTGCGTTTTTTGGCTCAAATAAAGAATCACACACTTATTCATAGTTTTCAAGGTCTGAAGTAAATTTGGGCACCACTGTTTTAAAATTGAAATTTTGGGCAAAATTTATTTTGAAAGATAATATTAAATGCTTTAGTAATTTGCATAATATTTTAGTGAACGGTAACGTTGATCCCGATAAAAATGTAAAAATTAGTTTGGTCAAACATTTATCGGATCTGCAAAAAATATTTCTTGGATCCTGTTCAAAATGAAAAAAATATATTGAATCCAAAATCCTTCTCAAGACTGCAAATCCTCTGAACTCTCAATAAAGGCAGTTGGTGTGGTGTGGAAGTTAGGAGAGAGGGGTGCCAACTCAGGTGTCGTCCTCGTCACTTGACCGAAGTTCAAAATTACGAGGTCCGTCGCCAATAGCCCTCGTTTTGCTTCTAGAGCGACGTTAATAAAAAAAAAACTAAAACTCAATAAAAGAAGAAAACCCCCGAACTCCCAACAAAAGAAATAATTGAGTGTATATCAATTTGATTGATATATCAAATTGATATACACTCAATTGAAATTAAAATTTAGTTAAGTCGATATTATGTATATTATGTTTGACATTCGAAAAGAATATCATGAAATTGCCGAAAGAATTGTGAAACATCTAATATCATATTCTTCTACCTATATATGCGAAAAATCATTCTCTTTGTACGCTGCGACAAAAACACAATTCCGAAACAGATTAAATGCTGAAGAAGGCATTAAGTTGCAGATTTCAGAAATTATTTCAGTCGTAAAAATACTTTGCAATAAAAAACAATCACGGCCAAGTCATTAAAAATTTCTTTTCATTAATTTGTTATATTTAAAAATTGTTGCTTTTGCTTGTTATTCATAGGCTATATTTTAGAATCTCCCCTTCCCCCCCCCAAAAAAAAAAGAACATTAGCCAGCTTACCGTTCACTAATCTTACTAAGACGTTTCTAATATGATAAAATAGAAATGCAATGATAATTTTGTAAATTTGATTAGGATAAAGAGCTTTGATATCCTATTTTTTCTGCTGTTTGATCAAGGGGTTCCTTGAAGGTGTTGGTAAGCACAAAGGGTTCCTTCCTCAAAATGCAAAAGGTTGAATACCTCTGCTCTAAGCGAAATACCCCATCTACATCCATATTTGTGCCACGTCAATATACTTCACATTCAATAAATAATTTTAAATTTTAATGGGATATATATTCTTCAAAATGTCAAAATATTTCTAACCATCTTCGACCCACATTTTAATTTTCACCTTTCCGTTTCTTTAGTGTTTTCAAACTTTAAATACATCTTCGTATTATATCTTATAACAGAAAATTGCCATCGATAACTTCATCTTACATATCAGTGATTACAAAATTGGCAACGAGAGAAAATTTAACCCTTTTAATTTTGTCTTTCAAAACAGTACACTTAAAACACTTTAGTTCAGTGAAGTTGACAGACATTTCCTCAAAGAATTCATAACAAATTTTGTAAGCAATTTTAAATTTTAGAAATGTATCCATCATCCCAGGATTATAACTATACAGAATTGTTAGTTTATTCTTTAGTATTAATGATACGAATGAATCCTCATATCTCGTACTATATTGCAATAAAATAAATTGTAGCTCAAATGTTATCATATTTCATTTCTTGGGTAGTTTTATAGAAAAATAATGTCTGGCTGTAGAGAAAGCAGAGTGTATGTTTTGATTTATAGAAAGGGTGATGGTTTTTTTTTTTCCAAATTTAAATAACATGACCGAAGCGGATCATATAATTTCAAAATGCACTCTATTTGTGCTGTGTGTGTGCTGGTTTCAAAGGAAACCACCCTATTTTTTAATAGCCGAGGAGCTTTTTATATTCAATATCAACCTCAACGCAAAATTGCTTACGATTTGCTTCTCATACCATAAAGGGACTAAAATATATGTCTTAGTTCGGTCCAAAATATTCACAATATGTAAAAATAATTTTCCTCTACTAATCATAGTCCATCTTACAAATTGTACCTAAAAACAGCTATATTTTTTTATTAGATCAAAAATTAGATTATAACAAATCAGGTATAATTTTTGGTAGTTTAAATTTCAATATAATATGCATATCTTAAAACAAATACGTTAGCAAAAAAAATCAATTTATTCAAAATTTGTATTTCATGAATAAAATAAATCAGAGTTCACTTGTTCTCAAATAAATATAATTGTAATCAAAGTGTTTATGCAATTTACAAAAAAATGCAAAGAATCGTATATAAGCAATAATTTTAATTGTTACAAATGTTAAAAATATCAGAGACACATAAGAAAA
>BMAW01044630.1:16109-44152 GCA_019974015.1 Nephila pilipes
TTTTTTTTTTTTTTTTTTTTTTTTTTTTTTTTTTTTAGTTTTTGACACTTTATTATGAAATAATTATTATTTTAAGAACTGAAAGTAGTGATTAAAGAACATATATGAAACAATAGAATGTATTTATTGTTTTCATACATTATCTGCATTTAAACATAAATATTTTATAGATATATATTTAGCGATGTTTTTCGAGATTTATAGATATAATATAAAAACTTAACTCTATCTGATAAATTTAAAGTGAGGGGAAAAAAGGTGAGTTTTTAGCAATCAAAGAAAACATAGAAAAAGTAATTTGTCCAACAATATAAAAAAAGTAGGTTTAATACTCTATCTAAATTTGTTAAGATTCCAAATGAATATTAATTAAAAAATAGGAATAAAATCTAGTTAATTTTATGATTGAACTTTAAAGCGTTTTTGGATTGGTTTAAATAAAAAATTTTATATCGAAAGCTAGGTCAAAGGACGCATTTCTTTCATAAACCCAATAAAATCTAAACTCAAGTTGACCGACAAACACACTTGAAAGGAAATCTTCCCCTTCCCCTCTTGAACGAATGTCTCAATGGAAAATGTCTTAACCCTAAGGGCAAGAGTGGGGTTCCCTTGTGAGCCATAAAATTTCCTGTCAAAGTTCATTGTGTGTCCGCAACCCTCCCCAATTATCTAACAAGATGTAAAACTTTTGAAAGGGGGGAAAGGAATTGCAGAAAAACCCGGCGCAAACGATCTCGAATACATCCTGTGATGGCGAAAAAGGACGGCTCTGACGCTTTCTGTGCGCTCACAGCCACACGGGTTTATACGGCGCAAACGCTTTCGGAATATCTCGGACAGTACGGAAAAAAGCGTGTGAAACGCTTAGACGGTTAAGATATTAGTGGTTTTTCAACTATATATGTTAGAACTTGTGCTGTTTAGATATATGCGATTTGCCTCGGGGCTATGCAATTAGATGTGTTATCAGTGTTGTAAAAAGAATCTAGGCGGAAACGCCTAACTATAATATTAAAATTCAAATTGTAAAATATAAAATTATCGTCTCTTAAGCTGTGTGATCCCTTCATTCTACGCATTCTGGTATCACGACGTTACATTCTTATATAAGAGATTTTTTCCCCTACATAAAACTAAAATTAATTATTTGAAAATCAAATAAAATTTTCATGCTTCGACGAGATTTGATCCGAAAGCATGAAGATCATACGACGTCGCTCAACCAACTTTGCCATTGCAAGACGAATGACACAGTAGAAGCATTGGCTTGTTTCTTAATTTATCCGATAAATTAAATGATTGGAATGCAGTTTAGCACAACCACCCTCGGCGACAGGAATTATTTGACGGTATTTTGTCAAATGTGACTACCATGATCCGCTTAACGGACTTAACATTCAGCCAAAAAAATCGTCAAGTTTGGCAATTTTGAAATAGCGTCAAGTGGTTAGGCTAAACTGCATTTTCGCCAATTTAATTTAATTAATTAATTAATATTTGAAAAACTGTATTAATATTAAGTGTCATCCACTACAAGTTTTAAAGAAATGTATTTGAACCTGAGTGGATGAATAAAAAGCATTTTATTAACGATTGAAAATTTGAGTCAGATATGTAAATATATATAGGTTAGTGTAAGATAATAGCAGGAATTTGATAATCATAGATTGTATTGTAATACCAAAAAATATCAACTCTGAACATGATTAAGATAAAGTAACTTCAAATGACAAAGAAAATTTGAACCATTTGTCCACAAAAAAATCAGCGTACTTGACTATGGAGAAATATTTTTATGTGCCCTTTTTGAAAATTTCGTTCATATAATACTTAATGTATAAGATAACTAAACTTTTAAAAACGTTCCTGTATTTAAATTATTTTTTGCTTTGTTTGGTAAACCAATTCTCCACTATATCGTAAGGCTTTGAGTTATAGCCCATAAAAGACATATGTATGCAGTCCATATTTACCACATAATTTTTTTCAAATGTGTTACGAATAGTATATTTTATAGTTACTTATAAAGTTTCAAAATACATATTTCTTTATGCTTTTTCTTTTATGAATGATTCTTATTGGTCCTCACAAAAACTGGGTTGGGTGTAATAATGTAAAACATTTTTCATGAGTGTTATAAAACTTATGTCATTCTTATTCCAAAATGTCGTTCTTATCATTCTAAAAGGCCATTCTTATCATTCTAAAATGTCATTCTTATCATTATCAACTTTGTTATCCCAAACAATTTCTTATGTATCTTTTCCAATCCTCTCAAGATCTATATCGCTTTTATCAAATAAATGTCGTTAATATAAAAAATAGAACTGTTAAGTAAAGTACCACAAAAATTTCATTGATTTTTTTTTCTTTCCCGCAATTCTTTCATTATCATAATTATTTAAAGACTATTTTAATATGAATAGCTATTCTTAAAAAAGTTAAGAAAATCTTGATTCAAAATTTCTTAAAAATGCAAAGTTGCATCATTTTCATAACATATAAAAAATGAGCATTTTTTTGCATACTTTAAACCTACAAACAGATAATTAATAGAAATAAGTATACCCGTATAAAATTCTATTACTGTATTAGAAAATTCATATTTATTTTCAAAAATATTTTCTCAGTGAATTTTATAACTATACTCTTCCTGTATATCTTGACCAATTCTGAGTCTATGAATAAATTTATTTTTAACGAAAGTTGTTCTCGATTAATAATTCTCTCGATTAATGTTCTCGAAAGTTGTTCTCAATTAATAATTCTCTCGATTAATGTTCTCTAAAGTTATTCTCGAAATTTGTTCTTAAGTAACAAAGTAATAAACATAATTAAGCAATTCTTAATATATTTTTAAAAAAATCAATTGTAAAAAAATGGAGTTAGATTATTTTAAATTAGGCGAAAATTCTATTGAGCTACTTGAAGATTCATTGATGAGTGATAAAAAATTTAACTGTTAAATTTTTATGAAAAATAACCAAACAATAACAATAAAATTTCAAAAAAAAATTATTTACTTTAAAATCCTTACCTTCAGCTCTTGCAAACATTATGACCTATAAATGTAGCTTATCATGACAAAGCAGAGTTATTATTTCACCAGTATTTTGCAATGTCGGCAAGCTGCATTTATGAAAACATTGAAAAATGTTATTGTAAATTGCTTAAATTATTTGAAACCATTTATTTGCAGGATGATAAAGTTGCAAATAAATGATTTCAAAACCCCTCGTATTTGCAATATGACAAATCTAAATCATTTAAAAGATATAATCATTTCACCATCATCAGTATCTAACGTTGGTAAACTGTTGTGAGAGTATACTATGTGACATCTCCTCTTAGTTTGATTTACTTTAATCTGTCTATTTATAAGCCTTAAGAGTGACAATTTTACCTTATCAGTACCTTCTGACTAATTAGCACGTGTGCGAATTGGACTTTCTCTTTATAAATAAGAAACTGTTCTCCCGTATTGAAAGCCGAGATAAATTATTTTCCAATTTACTTATTACTCAATAAAAGGCTTATTAGTTCCATTTTTCAAAATATATAATTATCTTCAAACATTTTTATACTGAAATAAATTTCAAATTGCTAAAAAATAATCCTTAAGAGTTGGTTAAAAGGTACTAAAAGCTTTATAACTCTTATTATTGCTGTAAAAACAGCATTTGGCGCATGCGTACTTTTTTATAGCAACAACTTTTCAGTTATTTAATTGCCACTCCACACACTTAACACACACACACAAATGTCTTTAATAAAAAAAAATAGAAGTGCTCGCTAGTAAATTTTAATTATGAATGATGCTACTTTTATGATATTAATTCCGCTAATTACTGAGTTCCAAATCTGATACCACTAATGATCGATAATTACACTAAAAATCATTCAGCGCAGCTGATGCTTGTTAAAACCATCGAGGTTCCAGTCTTCCCATTTAGATTTTGCGGACATTTGGAAACTTTCGTTTTCGTCACTTGAACGAAGATTTGAGTGATTGTTTATTAGCATTACACATAGATGCAACAGGGACCTCCCAATTATGCATCTCGGTCATATGAAGAGGACAGCTTCTGAGCTAGCACCTCCCTCTCCAAACTTCCTCTCTACACCAACAGAATGAGTGAGTGATAATAATCTGTTGGCGCAAGAGCTAGATATGACAATGCTGCGCCAAATAAGATAAAGTCGCATTATATATTTTAGAAAGGGCTGAAAAAAGATAAAAAAATTGTTTGACAAGAAAGAGGGTTGAAAATAGAGAAGGTTCATTAAAATATCGCGGTAGTGCGTCACCCTACATGCGGCGTGAGGACTTGAAGCCTCGACAGATTTAACGTGCATCAGCACCGATATACTACAAGTCGTCAATGTCTTCAGGACTCAAAACCAAGACTCGACGGAAGCAAAGCTACCATGACTACTAGGCTGACGCAGCCTACTTAACTGATACCCAATATTACGAGGTCTGTCGTCATTAGTTCTCGTGTTTCTTTTAAGTGTGGCATTAATAAAGAATATTTTTTTTCTGATTTAAGCCTTTTGTGTCATTATTCTAATAAGCAGCTTAAGCATGCAGACGTTTTTTGCAACTGAAATTTCCGATGATATTTGAAGCACAACGTAAATGAATCCACGAATCTATATTAATCGTTAACATCATGCACTCTCAGTAGCTTCGAATCCCAAAATAATCACGTGATTAACACCTGAGATGTGTTTAACCTCTTTCTAAATTTCCTTCAATATTGGATATGGCTGTTTTTTGGTGTTATTAACATCTCACTAGAAGCAACATGAGGGCTATTGGCAAAATGCATAAGGATGGGCTCTCCCGTAGGGTTTAGATCTACCCCCCCCCCGGGGAGACAATCATCCCCGCACTAAACATATATTAGCAAAATGAATTTATTTTTCGCCAGACCTCGTAATTTTGAGCGTCAGTCAATTGATGAGGATAACAGTGGAGCTGACACCCCTTCTCTTAACTTCCTCACGACACCAACGGGAGGAGAAAGAACTTCGATAATTTCAAAGTGCATCAGCCCCGGCTACATGGCGGGTCTTTTGTGGCATCGATACTTTTAATATCAAGTGTCAATTTAAAGAAATAGATGCTCTGCAACTACCAGAATGAAGACAAAGTTACTTGTGCAGGATATAGAAAAGCATTACAGTTGAAATTCCAGATGATTCAAAAATAGACGGGTCAGTTTTACATGCGGTTTTCAGCCCCAGCAATAAGACATCGTTTGTGATATCACTTTTTGACAATATGACGTCAAGATTTTTTTTTCTATAAAATTCAGATTACTCTTTTGTTCAGGTAAAGTCACGACTTCCTTTTAAGAACAGACTTTAATATATATATATTCCATTCTTTATATATACCGTATTTATTCAAATCGAAGAGCCATCGTTTATAAGCCGCACCCCAAATTTTCGACACATTTTTGTGAAAAAAATAAGAAAACAATGTAAAAAGGTTTATCGAAATAACCGATATACATGAAATTAAAAAAAAAAAAAAAAAAAAATTAAAATCAGAACTAATGAGAAATAAATAATTTACTCTACGAGTGATAAGAACTTTTAAATTCATACACGAAACTATAATTGCTCAATTTCTTCCACCCAACAAATTTTTCCGCCTTTCATTCTAAGCCCTACCCAATTTTCATTAGCATTAACATTAAAAAAAAAAAAAAAAAAAAAGAGTGGTTTAGAAAACGGTAATGAATCACAATTTCTTGGGAAAATGAAGTATTCTGATTTTAATTTCTTTTTTACTGTACCAGTTTGAATTATGCTTTTCCTAAGATGTCACTGTCAGTGAGGTTAGCTGTATATTCATTCAGTTTGTATTGGTGAAATTTTCAGAATTATGCAGATTTATTTCTAGTGTAAATAATTTTTGTAATAATTAAAAACAATGTCTAGAAAGATAATAAATATACACAAGGAGGGTTTATACGATCGTGGAAAAACAGTATTTTAAAAAAGGGCAAGACAAGCAAAACTTAATCTAACTTAGTCTTCTCTAAGTGGATGGTTAAGAAATTAGGACGAAATTTATTAATTTGTTGATAGTATTGCTTCTTAGAAAAACTTCTAGAAAAAGGTATAGAACATTTTAAAACACAAATCTTGACAATTTTATGTTTTTTCACCCCCTATTCACATTGATACTGTAATTCAGGATTCTTAGACGCCATGCATACCAATTACCACGTCCTCGAGAGAAGCGACTTGTCTTCCCCTCCTCCCCCATTTCTTTTCTTTCACCGGCCTGCATTTCTCATCGTTTCTTGGAATGTAACCCCCCTTTGCCCGCGGTCAACTACAATACTCTTTCCCTTCACCATTATCATTCGTTTCCTGGGACCAAACCTCGCAAAACAGGATTCTTTAAATTTACTCCTCCCACTGTTTTCAAGGTCAAGAAAAAGATTGAGTTTTGCAGAATCTTTATACAAACAAATATATGTATTATTTCTTTTAAATTATAGTAAATTGAAAGAAAATTTCTATCTTGTAGTGCTTGAACAATCTGGTCAATGTTAGGGAAATAATAATATATGTGTTTTTAAGACACCAAGAAGATTGAACATTGCCCGCTTGCGCTTTCTCTCTTTTTTTATTTTTAATGTCTTGGTCACAAAATAATTTCTCACAGGCTCATTTCAACTTACACATGCATTTAATAAAATAAATGGGAAATATGTCATAATTAAGCATGTTTTGCTTACAAATATTTTAATAAAAAATAATTAAATATTATTTAAATTTGTATTCCTTATTTTAGTTTCGTTGATTTAAAAAGAATAATCAAAATAATTTTCTTGCAATTTTATTCTTATTTGTATACTTTGATTTTTTTGAATTCAATGAAAAAAATTTACTTTCTAGTTTTATTATTTCACGGACTTATCGCTATACTGATTAATCTTTTAAAGAACCACGTTTACGCGTTTTTGGATAATATGTGGGGAAAAAAACACATATCGATCAGAAACATCAAAACAAAGAGAGTATCTTCAATAATAGTTTTGCGCGGATAGTATCAAACTGCACAGAGATCAAACTATTCATAGAAAAAAATTTCATTTTAATCTATCAGTTCAGTTAAATATTATTTTAATTTTTTACTTTATTTTTATTTTGTATTAAAAAGAACGAACTAATTAAATTTATTTTGCTTAAAGAAATTTAAAGTAATTCTGTAATGTAAATAACAACACGCTGTTAATGTTACACAAAACATTTTAAACGGTCACTGAATATTCAAGCATGAACTAATTCAAAACAAAAATGTAGAGTTTTTAAACAGTTCTGTATTATCTACGGAACATCAGAAATGCATACCCTATATATATTCAAACAAACGTAATCTGCAAATATATTTCTGATCAATTAAGTGTTTGTTTATTAACGCCGTATTCGGAAGCAACACGAGAGCAAATGGTGACGGATCTCGTAGTTTTGAGTCTGCAGTCAAGTGACGAGGATGACACATGAACTGGCATTTCACTGTCCAAACTCCCACACCGCGAACAGAGAGGTTTTAAAGTCTCGACAGATTTCAAGTAAATCTGCCTCTCTACAAGGCAAGTCTTCAGGCTTGAACCAATGATCTGGAAACAAAACTGCCTGAAAGTGTGATGGTTGAGTTTTATGGCGCAAGAGCCAGATGTGGCCATGTTGCGTTAAAAAAGGTATAACTGTGATCTAGACATTTGAATGAGGAAGATAGTGATGGGTGTGCAAAAGAAAGATGTTGCTCTCTTTTGCAAAAAATGTTGGCGAGTGTAAAGCTAGTAATGAGTTAAGTCAAGGCGTGAGAAGAAATTTAAAAAAAGATCAAAATTTGATGATAAGAGGGCTGAAAATAGAGAACGATCGTTAGGGTATCCTGGTGGTGCATCCCCCATGCTTACCGAAGACAACAAATCCCCTGGGTAAGAAAAAAATATCCCTACGGAGCCTCGGGGTCATGATGACCTGGTGGTCGCCATTATAAGCTGTACGCTACAGAAATCACTTAAATTAAAAACTATCGTGTTTGCTTTGTGTTCTTTAGTTTTCATTTCTTTAAGTTTTAAGCTTTTGATAGTTAATTTTTTTTAAAATTATTTAATACTTATTTAATATAATTTTCATCTAAATAATTTGTATTTGTAAAATATTTTTTTTAATATTAATTTTATTTCAGTTTTATTTTTTGGAATATTTTCTAATTTCTTACTAATATACTCATAGAACTCAGATTATAGCAGTCTTTGCTCATTGACAATTGAGCTGTGATTGAATCTAAGAAAATCTATTACACTTTTATTAATCTTTTTCTACCTTTTTCTTATATAAGTCTAGAAATTTAAATAAATAATTTTTACTATAGTATACTCTTTCTAATATTGCATTTGGGATTTTTTGGTATTGTTTTTATTTATTTATATTTTTTGCATATGTTTATAAGTTACATTTTTATGTATCTTCCCCTATTAAAATTAGTAGAAATTATTATTATTTTAGACTCATTTTAATTATCATTCTTTACATTCGCTACTTTTTCATCTTAATATTGAATATTTATGGGTAGTTTGAAAGAGATAAGTTTTCTCATTCTGAATTATATGACATAAATATTGTTTAATACTGTTTTTAAAATGGTAAAGTGAAATTGGACGGATATTACTTGATTTAATGATTTATTTCTATTGGTAATTGAAATTAAAAATATTAATATTTATTGTGAAATAAATTGCTCTTTGATTCTATTAAACAACATTCTTTCCACATGTTTTTTTTCTTTCCTTATTTGGATTACCTTCTCATTTTTGGATAAACTGAGCCCTCTTTTTACTGATTTCTTTAATGAAGTAATTTGCTGAGTGGATAGTTTGGATCCATAAAATATATTTGATCATGCATTTATATCCCAAACCAGAAGAAATCTTCCTTATTTTTTTTATTTTATTCAATATTTAAGATTTTAATAGTACCACAATGAAAATACGTCTCAAAAGTCATGTTTAACAACAAAAAAAAAGGAAAACTTTTTGACTAAAAAAATTATTTTTATACTTCTTGAGAATGACTATAATATCATTCCTGATCACTCAAAAAATCTTAGTTCTACTAACGCTTAAAAAGTTAATATCGCAAAAACAAAGAATATTGAACATAATATTTTACTCCTCCTCTTATTTCTTGGTATCCTTGAAACGCATTGAACAAATGAAAAAATGTTACTTAGGAAAATTATTATGTTTCGAACAGAGTACAAAAATTTATCAGATTTTTTTTCGCAATAAATATTAAACAAAAACATATCATTACGAGAGGGAAAAAGTTAAAGCGAATTTTGCATAGTGAATGATAAAGAATGTTTGGTTCCCCTATCAAAAAGTAGCTTGCCTTCCATTTTGAGTATCAACTCTGCACTTTTCCTACAGCGGAAGGACTAAGGGGAAAGAAAGGAAGTACGTCAACTGTCCAATAATGGACATTTATTAACACACGTGACCTTCAAAAACCGGTCCCCAAGACCCTCGTAGGGTGGGATTCATTTTGCAAGCGTCATTTCTTGTTCTTTTCCCGTGACTTGCCAACTTTGGAATACGTCTTCGCTATCTGCTCTGTGTGACCATTGTAATATTCACTACGTTCATCAAATTGTAAGTTTTTATTGTATATTTTAATTCCATAGATTGAATTATATAGCCTTGTTTTTTGACAAATTATCCGTAAACAATTTCAATTATGAATATTGCGTATTTATTTTGAACAATGTAAAATAATGGGTTCATTTGTGGCGAAGGAATAATAATCGGCTATTTTATTCAATTTGTTTGAATAGTTTTTTTCGGAAATGTTCTTTAAATGAAGCGGAAAGAAAAAACGTGTTCAAGTTTCTTTGTTTTTAAATTTTTCTTATTATTAACTATTATTAATATTGTCCAGATCATGTTAGGATAGAAAAAAAGATGGCGACCATTTAGAGATCATATCACGTGGGCGATTATTGGAAGAAAAAAACTAATGGAAATGCTACACATCTGAATTACTTTTTGAAGGGGCCGGTTTATGTTTCTAAATTGGTTTATGTATTTTAATTACTAAGCATTGCAAAGTTCTAAATCGAATAAAAAAATTTTTTTAAGTGAACAGTTGGAAGAGTAGCTTGTTAGGACTAACCAAATATCGGTCAAAAATTTTTTGTGCATTTTAAATAATTAAGATATTTTAGATTCATATTTTTTTTAATGTTTTCTTCCTAAAAAAATATTTATTTTATATTTATATTGTTAGATGCTATAAAAATATCAATTTTCATTTTATATTTTCAAGAATGATTTTATCTTAATATTTAACCCAAATTAAAAAAAAAAAAAAAAAAAAATATATGCAAAGTTTTGCAAAGAATAGATTTATCCACCCTAGTGCTCATTTTTTTTTAAATAATCATGTAATTTACTCAATTTAATATTAGAATTACGATACGAGTAAACGATGAAAGATCGAGAAATTGAAAATAGTAAACTTTTTCGATACTGAAATTAAAAGAAACGATACATTATTAAATTAAATATGTTTGAGGTAAATGTAATTAAAAACAAAGCAAACTATAAATTACTGAATTAAATATTATATCAGCTACATTCAATTAAATTTAAAGTAAACGATAAATTATTCAATTGAATATATTTAAGCTAAATGTAATTAAAATTCAGGAAAACGATAAGAAACTGAAATGTTGACCTGGTACGCCAAAAGTGATCCAACCTAAAACAATAGCCCTTTGTATGGCTCATAAAAATTAACCAATTTTTATAACGAAGATATTTTTGTATTAGAAATGAAAATAGTTGTGCTGAAAATTAAACTAATATAATTAGGTTGGAATTGTTGCTCAAAAATTAGGCTCATAAAATATGTATTACTTAAAATATATTATAGCTATAATATAAAGAGCAACAGGGTTAAACACCAAATTTTTCGATAGTCTTCGTCTTCAAAATAAAGACAATTTATTTCTGTATAAAAAAAGCTTACCTAGAATTTAACAGTAAATTGCTTGTGTAACATTTAGTAGGACCAATTTTTTTTTAATATTTTGCTACGGGAATACTTAAGGTTTAGTTATACAATTATTTCTAACACAGATTTTATCATTATTGGCTGTTTAATTACATTGATGAGAGAAAATGATCAATGCAATTGATCATTTTCTCTCATACACTGGTGGGGAAAACTGGTCAGAGCGAGAAAGAAAGCTGGTCTTCTTTCGCAAAATGGAATACTAATAATAAAAATAAAGATTTCTGGCCAGAAAATCTGAAGACGAAAACGTTACACCCATATAATAGCTAGCTAAAAGCCAATGATCAATGCAATTGATCATTTTCTCTCATCAGCCAATAATGATTAAATCCGTGTTAGGAATAATTGTATAACTGAACCTTAAGTATTCCCGTAGCAAAACAATATTAAAAAAAAATTTAGGTCCTGATTTAACTGTTACACAAGCAATTACTGTTAAATTCTAGGTAACCTTTTTATGCAAATGTCTTTATTTTGGGGACAAAGACTCGCGAAAAATTTGGCGGTTTTATTTTTGTGTATTATAATACATTAACAATTTTAAAAATTAAAAAGTATGTTAATTTTCATTGAAACTAAATATATATTTTTCAAAAAAAAATTTAAGAATTGATCTAGAAAGATCTGATAGCCATGATCGTGAAGCCTAAGTTCGTACCTCGTGCTTTCCGATATTTAATCTTTTCATTTGAAAACAAGAATCGATAAGATAAGAAAACGATTGTGGTTATTTATTTTAAGTAATAAATTCCTAACATTTCTTTAATTCCATGATTCTAGGGTTCTTTTAAATAACTGAGAACAAAAAAATTAATTTGGTGTATGAGTACCAATAAATTCATAAAGTGGTTTCTATAAGTATTTGCATTTCGGTTACATATATTTGTTACTGATTTACACATATTCGTCTAGCAGTCATTTACATTATAATACGTTTACAATTATAAATTATGTTACATGTTAATTATTACTTCATTTTCATTTTTTCTTAAAAAAAAAGAAATGAAGTAATCATTTTTTATTTTCATTTTTAAGAAAATTAGCTTAGTAATTTCTATAATAGCCAAAGTTTGTTATCCGTGCATTTCGATATATATATTTAATCTTTTCATATAAAAATAAGAATCGATGAGACAAGAAATCTGCAAGGTCATTCATTTTAAGCAATAAATTCCAAACATTTCTTTAATTCCAATATTCTGTTGATCTTTTAAATAACAGAATACAGTAAAAATTTAATTTGATTAATATGAGATCCAATAAATATTCATAAAGTGGTGGTAAATATGTTGCACACTGAAAGAAATTATAAAAAAGTTCGTGCAAAGTTTTTCAAAGAACAGATTTAGCCACTCACGGTGTGCTTTTTAATAATTATCATTAAATTACTGAATTAAATATAAGAATTAAAAGAAACATTATTAAATTGAAGGTATTTAAGCAAAATGTAATTAAAGCCAACGATGAACTATTCAAATGAACATTATACCAGCTACATGTAATTAAAGTTAAGCAAACGATAAGTTATTAAATTAGGTATGTTTAAGCTAAATGTAACAGAAGCAAACGATTAAAAATTAACAAGTGATCAGGTAAGCAAAAAGTGATCCAACTGAAACAATAGCTCCTTGGGTGGCTAATTAAATTTCTTACTGTATCAAAATACTTTTATTAAACTTGAATATAATTTTCAGGAATTATGCGTACTAATTATTGGGCTTAATGATTAGCTTCATTGAAAAAAACTAATTGAAAATTATCTCAATGCTTAAGAAAGCTATTGTGAGTAATTCGTATAATCAATTCAATAGTGAAGGAAAAGGATGAATTTTATTTGTTAAATTTAAAATGGGGTTTAACAAGTTAATGTTTCATTAGTTATTAAAATAGGTATATTAACTACGTTTCAAAAATTAAATACTGTGAATTTGGAGCTCTGAAACGCTTAATTGATTAATGTATGTGATTAACAAATTTAAAAAAAAAAATTAGTATTTTCATTTTTAACTCTGTGTTTCAATTTTCTCCTTTAATAAGCTAAAATAATGCACTCTTACGAAGAATGATATTACAACAATTCATTTGCAATTTATAGACTTTTTCCAATGCATATGTTGAAGAAACAAATGTATCTTAATCGCATATTCATAAATGATGTAAGAATTTTACAAATTAATAGCATATTGTTTCATTTTATTACTTTTTGTCCGATCATGGTTAGTTGTGTTGATGTATATTTTAGAAACATTTTTTTATTTGTTGAAATAGCATAGCGAGTTTTAATGAGTTATAACTAAGAATTTAAAAGAAAAAGAGGCCTAACAATTTTCTATACTAATGAATACATAAATAAAAATAATTATTAATATTTATAAATTTAAAATTTTCGCATATTTAATATTTAAATAAAACCAATATTAATTATATATTTAATTAATTTGAATATTGAATATTTATAGATTTAATTAATTCGAATATTGAATATTTATAGATTTAATTAATTCGAATATTTTATATTTACAGATTTAAAAGATGCCTAAAGACAAGACTCACATCAACATTGTGGTCATCGGCCACGTAGATTCTGGAAAGTCTACTACTACTGGTCATCTCATTTATAAATGTGGTGGTATCGATAAAAGAACCATTGAAAAATTCGAGAAAGAAGCTCAGGAGGTATTTGAAGTTAAGCAATTTTGTAATTGCTTTCAGTTTTACATTTTAGAATTATATATTTTCAGTTTAGATTAACAATATAGATTTCATGTATTTTGCATGTTTCATTTTTCAGATGGGTAAAGGTTCCTTCAAGTATGCATGGGTTTTAGATAAATTGAAGGCAGAACGTGAACGTGGTATTACTATCGACATTACTTTGTGGAAATTCGAAACGGCCAAATATTACGCAACAGTTATTGATGCTCCTGGACACAGAGATTTCATCAAGAACATGATTACTGGTACATCTCAAGTAAGTTAGTTATTTATCATCATTGTTAATAAAGCATAATTTTGTAACTTATTTATGATCCCTAGCATGTACATAAAATAAATTTTTACAGCTTCTGGTTCTCCTATAAGAGCTCCATCATTTCTACAGCTCTAGGAATAAATGATGACTCTCAACGAATATAGTCATAAGAATACTGCCATACGAATGATTTATTTCTAATAAGAATTTAACAGATTTAGTATCGTCCACCTGAAAAATTTGACGTCATTTTTTTTCGGCGCCATGTATCGTTTTTTTTTAAAAAAAAATTACCATCAAAATTTCCAACGAAATAATATGTTCAGAAAATAAAAATGTATATTACAAATTTATAGGTATTTTAAGGATACTAGGACATATATATATAAGGGTGAAAATAAAATGCTGAGTTTAAGATTCCTTCATTTTTGGACATTTATGTTAAAAAATTATTAAAAAAATTAATTATTAAAATTGTTAAAAATTATTCGTACAACTTAGGAACTCTTTTTTGCGTACCTTATGATATTTCAATCATTTTATTGAACTAGAAAAAAAAAATTTTAGTAAGATTTTTCTTTCCTCTCAAGTTTAATATAGACATGATTTTTCAGATATATTTGTATTTAGGTGCTATTTTTAAATATATATACCTAAAAAATATTTTACTTATCATACAGAAAACAATTCACTATATAGTGAACCTGATCTTTTAATGATAGCATTGTATATTTTCTTTGAAACAATTATTAAATAATTTCGTAATTTTGGAGATTTCATTTATTTTCTTTTTTTATATAAAAAAATATTTCTTAAAATAGAATGCCATCTAGTGGGGTGTGGTATGGGTTGATACAAATTATCATTATATCATTTATCGCCATACTTGATGGTATTTTTTTGCGAAACATTTGGGTGTGCAATACTAAAAATTAGCCTAATTTAATTGACTTTTTTTCTAATGAATTCTAATTAAGAGTTTAAGGCTAAGTTTTTAAGTTATAAGAAAAACTGTACTAATGAATTCTAACTAAGAATTTAAAAGAATAAGAGGCCTACGAATTTTCTATATGAATGAATATTTAAGTAAAAATTTAATTCATATTCTGAAAATAAATATAATATTAAGAATATATAAGTAATTCTAGTAATAAAAATAAAAGGCGCAATAATTCAACCTGCTTTTCACCAAAGGAATTCTTGAACCTTTAAGAAGAAACTATAAACTCTAATTAATGCACAAAAATAGTCAAAAGTTTCGATAAAAAAAGAAAAAATACATGGGTGGAAGATTCTTTATTAATTTAATAGTTCGGAATTAATTTATCAATTAATAATTAAAAAAATAATTGACATTTAAGAAACTCAGGTAATTAAAAGGATTTCTAGACCTCAACTTTGGATATCAAGATAACTCTTGGCTGCCAGAAACAACGAGACAAAAATTGAAAATGTTACCTTACACTAAAAAGAAATTATTTCCGGTCTTGGAGATAAAAAAAGGTTGGAGGTTGGGCATTTGAGAAAGTTGGCCTTAATGTTTTTTTCATGAAATACAAACTCTTTAAGTGAAAATCTCTGAACTGAGGTATTAAAAGTATCTCTAAACAATTAAAATAACTGATACAGCTTTCAATTTTCCACCATTAGGGAGGATTCCTATCTCAGCGCACTGCATGGCGACGAAAACTTATTGGTGATTAATCACTAAATTATTAACCTTTCCAGGGACCATTTTTCCGGTTTTGATACACTTTCTTCAAAATCTATTTTTTACATTGTACTTCAATGGCATGTTATAAAATTAGCTAGAAAAAAAAACTTTTTATCTAGTATGAACACTCACAAATTTTAAGTATTGCACAATATTTGTTTAAAAAAATGAAAAGTTTGAACTTAAAAACTTGAAAATTTTTGCATTATAAAATAAAATGTTTCAAAATTATAATTATATTAGTATCATAATATGTAATGTTCATTTTTCTGAAAATTTTCAAAGTTTAAAATTCATTAGATTTTATTTAAGAAGCACCTACAATAAACGTAAATACAGCTGTTGGTTATACAACATTATTTTTTTTACACACGTGATTTCCTACGCATAAACTGATGTATAAAAAAAATAAGGATTATTTAAACTTGGCATAAAAATAGCTTAATTTTTATTTCTAAAATGCGTTTTAATTATTTAAAAATATTAAAAACAAACTCAGTGATGCTGTAGATATACTTTAAAAAATCCTTAGAAACCTAGAAATTTCCCTCTGTGTTTCATATAGAAATATAATAAAGCAAGCCTTAATAATTCATTTAATTTTTCATTGTCAAGGTGGGAGCTAAAATATGATCTAACCAGTTAAAGCCATATAAATGAAATATACAGAAATTTTCATTTTTTTCAACATTCCTTCAATTATTAACTGTTAATTTAATTTTCTTTTAAACATTGATTATCGTCCTAAATATTTTCTTTCATTTTCCCATAAAACTTAATTTGCCTGCAAAAGTCCTAAATTTATAGTTTAAATATTCTTAACTATAGGAAAAGCTTTTACTATTAAAAGCGTCTGCTCTAGAGCTTGCACGTCACCCTCACTATTGACAAAATTTCACTTTCTGGTACTTTACCAGCACGAGAAGTAGCTCTCTTATTGGCTGATCAATTCTGACAAAAAGAACTTTTTTCATCCAATATAATTTCTCCTTATGATTTCAAATACTCATATGTCGTGTATTTTAAATTAAAAAATCTCTTAATTCTAATTCTTAATATTTTTAAGGGAAAGTTTTCCGATAGTTTTCTATTTAAATTTGATTCCTGGGCAAGTAACAAGCCGAAACATTTTATGACAAATAATTTTGACTGGAGATTAAAGGTTGGAGTGCTTAAGTTCTCCAAGAAGCATCCAAACATAGTACATCCATTTCTCACATTTTAACTGCGCAGGAAAGATGCTATTCCATTGCAGATATCTCCATTTAGATGTAACTTTTTATTAATTTGTAACTAATTTATATAAGCTTTCTAAATATTCAACAAATAATTAAGTAATTTGAATTCACACACAAACAATCCTGAAATTAGAATAATCTTAAAAATAAAATTAAGTACAGTTAATATGAGATTTTTTTTTAACAATATTACTTGAAAAGTTCTGATTAATTTAAATTATTATTTAAGTTGTTGAATATTTAAGTTACAATTTTTTTTTTAATTTTCACGTATAGTATTAGATCGTGTGAAATAAATAACACTTAAAATTTCTTATTAATTTAAACTATTATTTAGATTACTTGTAAAGAATCTAGATTATTAGTAAAATATTTGGCTTTAATATTTTTGTTTTATTGCTTAAAGTAATTTAATTATTTTCTCATTATTTGAATATATCTGGGTTCTTATTAATTTAAATCACTAAGATTATTTTATTTTAGGATTAAATTATAATGTCTATCTTATTCAGATCTTTGTTTTTATATAAATTTCATAATATTTGGGCCACTTTGGTACATTTTAAATTATTAGATTTCATTAATTTTAATTAATCATGTCTAATTTGCAGAATCTTTCCCAGAGGTTTCTTAAAGTAAACAAATTTCTTCAGATTTTCAAACGATAGTGAGACTTAATGCTCTGATGCAATCAACTCAACGTTTTGTTTCATTTTATAATCAGATGTCCTTTACAGAATTCAGAAATAAAACTGGGTTTATTAAATTTGCAATTTTGCCACAAGAGCCAATCCTGAGAGCATAAAAATTATTCATGAAATTTTTTTTTATTTTTTTATTTTTCTCTCCGATGTGAATGAAATTTCCTTATTTAAACTAATGATAAATGTAATGACAATGTTATGTTCCTCATTATCTAAATATATTTTTGTTTCCTGTACTGGCTTCTCTCTAAAAATCAATAATAGATCATTTTTTATCAAAGGCACACCTGATGTTTTTAAGAAATTAAGATACTGTATTTTTAAAATGCATTGCGATTTCTTACAGGCTGATTGTGCAGTGTTGATTGTAGCAGCTGGAACAGGAGAATTTGAGGCTGGTATTTCTAAGAACGGACAAACCAGAGAACATGCTTTGTTAGCTTACACTCTTGGAGTGAAACAAATGATCGTCGGTGTAAATAAAATGGACACTACAGAGCCTCCTTTCTCTGAAGTAAGACCTCATTTATTCAATCATAATCTTATTTTTAAAGTAAATAACTACCAAGTACTCTTTCAATTTAGTTTTATAATTACTTTTTTTTAAGTTGTTGCGATAGACATTTACTCAAAATTAACATTCTGAGCAATTAGTTATAGTCAATAAAAAAATGTCAACATCGATTTAAATTCATATATGATAAATTAGCTCATTGATTAATTAATTTGGTTCATTACAATATGTTGTTTTTTCAAAACAACCTTTGCCCAACCAAACATGAATATTTAAATTACAAGCAGGTAGAAATAAAGTGAAGCGAGGGAGATAGGAATTATATAAGCTAAGCTTGAGACACACGATAGAGGTCGAGTGTTTCTAGCGTTTTGCTATTATTCCAGAGTTGATGTAGGGGGCCGAGAATTATTACAAGTTATTGGTTGCTTAATGAAAGTTAGAAGTCAAGACAGCCTCAACCTGACATTAGTGGTAAGAGTCTGCTCTTTTGAAATTAACCTTCTGTAAATGGAGTTTCTTCTTTGAAATTGTTTAGAAGTATTGTTTCGAAACTTCTGTCAAAAAAAATTAACGGTAACTGAAAATTGTTTTCTTTGTTTGGAAGGTTTTAAAGACATATTTTTACTCCTTAGTCTCGATTCGAAGAAATCAAAAAAGAAGTTTCAACATACATCAAGAAGATAGGGTATAATCCAACCACTGTACCATTTGTTCCTATTTCCGGATGGAATGGTGATAACATGTTGGAACCTAGTTCCAATATGCCCTGGTATAAAGGATGGGCTATTGAGAAGAAAGGGTCAAAGATGGACGGAAAAACTCTTCTCCAAGCCTTGGATGCCATGGAACCTCCCACCCGTCCTTTGGATAAACCTCTTCGTTTGCCTCTTCAAGATGTCTACAAAATTGGAGGTAAAATTGAAGCGATGGGTTGATTTCTTGTAATAAAAAAGTAGTTTTAAAAAATAAAATTTACTCTCTAATTTGAAATCCTTCATAACTTATTACTTCTCCTTATCAGTGACGTACCCATAAATATACTTTTTGTGAGGGGGTGCATATCGTCATTGTTACGAAATAAATTGCAATTTCTTAGATAAGAAATTAAGGATCTCAATATTATTTCTCCTATTTAAATTTAAGCAATCATTGACATAACTTTTTTCTACTGATAGGAATATATAAATATAACTATAAAACATAAAAATAACTATCGTGAGAACAAAAATTCCTACTTAACAGAATCGGTAGTATTCAATTCCATTGCAGAACTTATTAAAAATCCTTTAATGATTGAAAAACGCTCACAATTTCAATATAGTTAAAACCATACGAGTAGAATGAAATGAAAAATTTTACATGTATTAGATTTTACAAAATTACTTTTCTTATCAATGTGTAATTTATAGAAAATATTTAGGAAAAAAATGTCTCCCAAGTAATTCTTTCCCAATGAACTTTTTAAGGAGGAAGCTCCCTCATCTGTACTAAGATACGGAAAACTAGATATTGGGGTGCATAACCCCCACAGTCTTTAATCCCCAGGATGGCTATTGTTTTGGATGCGACAGAATATGATTGGAGTAATTGGTTGTTACCCTTACCCAGAAGTTGAGAAATAATAAGTGAGGTTAGAAAGAATATACATGGACATTAAATGAGCAATAGTATAATCTCTATAAATTTATATTACTGTGGGATATTATATTAGAATAGTTTATTTGATTAGTCAGAAATTTAAGAAAGCAACAACGGGAAGATTTTTAATTCCGTTATTAAATTAAATTAAAAGAATATTAATGATTTTATTAATTATAGAGTGCGACATAAAAATTTAGTCAGTTTATCTATTAATGAGTTTTAGAAAAACTTTAAAAACGAAGGCAGTTGAATGGAGGAATTATCCTGTATGTCCTGGAATTGTCCTGTCCAGTCTGGTAGTTTCGTGGTTTGAGGAGTTTCCCTCTCAGTGCCTAGAAGGTGAATTTTTCGTTGGTCGTTGCGGATGTCTGCTATCTGAGGTGTGTCTTTTATACTGACCCAGATAGTAAAAACTTTACTTTTTCAAGAACTGAAGCAGATGGAATATTTCTTTTTATTGATCAGAGAACTTAGCATGAGAAAGAAAATAATTTTTTTGGAAGTATAGAATGTCTAAAATGGTATAATAACAGAATTACTTTTATTTCCAGAAAAAAAAATTGCTGTTGCATATGTCGCTTTGCTCTCCTTCTGGGTCCGCCACTGATCCTCATATACTTATGTATATCCACTATTCTCCTTTGCTTGTCTTTTTTTTTGCAACCGGTAAACAAAAAAGTGAAGTAAATTAATGTAAGAATCGTTCTGATTATTAAGTACATTTTCCAGATAAACAACTGAAATTTTATTCTGTTCATTGGATAGTGAAAACAGCATAATTAGGTTCCTAGGAAATTCATTTGGAAAAGGTGTAGCATGTAGGGAAGGGAACTTCTGTTCTTTTGGATGGGTTATTCTTGCATGTTCTTGTTCAGATTTAAGATACTGTTCTTGAGCATTATGTTTATTCCAACCCTAAAAAAACCTCAAAAATATTTTAATGGTTTTAAAGCTATATAAATGATACTTATGATAACTTTCAACATTTTAGAAAAAGTTAGATTGGATGCATTTTAGAAGAAAAAACATGTTTTTTTTTGTAAATTTAATGCTAAATAAAACACGATATCTCATTTTAACAACATATAGTGAATTTTATTTACATTATTTTGGTACATAAAAATAAACAAATGCATTTAGTATTTGGTAACTTCCTTGAAATTTGGTACAATGGATATGAATACTGAAATTTAGGTACAAGCATTTCTGATCTTTAGAATTAACTGATTTTATATGTTCATATTCCCTTAAAAATAACGGTTCTTTAACCTGTTCTAAGATTCCCATGTATTTTAGATTCCTCGAACAAAACCTCAAATTATTCGAATGAATTTAATGCTATATAATTACTACATATGATTGATTACTTTGGTTGTGGAAACGAGTGATTACATAATGATTTAAAATAATTTATTTGAAAATATATGTAATCTATACTATACTTTTATTATCATATTTGCTGCATTAACTCCTTACTGTCTGTGAAGTTACTGAATAAATTATTTTGGAAAGTTTTAAATTCCTTTTGGGAACATTGTTCACCAGATTTCTAGGGCGAAATTTTATTTCCATAAAGAAGTTATTGTGCCCTGTAAATCATATGAAATAATTTTATTTATATAGGCATCGGCACTGTTCCAGTCGGAAGAGTTGAAACAGGAGTTATCAAGCCAGGCATGGTTGTCACGTTCGCACCTTGCAATTTGACTACTGAAGTCAAGTCTGTTGAGATGCACCATGAAGCTTTGACTGAGGCCGTTCCAGGGGATAATGTTGGTTTTAATGTCAAAAACGTATCTGTGAAAGAATTGAGAAGAGGTTATGTATGTGGTGATAGCAAAGACCACCCACCCAGGGCTACTGGGGAGTTCTGTGCTCAAGTTATTGTGTTGAACCATCCTGGGCAGATTTCCAATGGCTACACCCCCGTTCTCGACTGTCACACTGCCCATATTGCCTGCAAGTTCAACCATATCAAGGAAAAAATTGATCGACGTAGTGGAAAAAAATTAGAAGGTAAAACTTTTTTCTTTCGTATTTCTAAATATAGTTTCGAATATCCGGTGGTTTCATGTTTTTATTTAATTTTTTTTTTGAGCCTAAATTGTTTAGATTAGAAATTATGTAACTTAAATATTTACTAGTGGGGAATGTTTTTCTTTTGTATTTAGGAATATTTCACCATACTTGGTTACGAAACATTTTAATGTGTCGTAAGAAATGAACTCTTGAGTAGAAAACATAAATATAACCCTTCATATCCCAAGTTATTTTTGTGTATTGTTTTAGTGGTATTTTTTTTAAAAAAAAATTGAAATTTTTATTACATTTCTTTACGCATAAAAACCTTCATTGAATTTACAAAAATGTCATTTTTCAGTTTTTAATTTTAAATTTAAAGTTGGGAGATTACAAGTGCAACTATGTGGATATGAGCAATGAGTAGGTTTAATTGAGAGAAAACATTCAAATTTTTAATCACTTTTATTAGAACCGCATAATAACAATGACTTTTCGAACAAAACCATTAATTGCCCAAATCATAAAATCAATATTTCAAATTTCCTCAATTTTTTCCCCCAGCCCTTTCCGAAATTATTAAATTTTGGAAATTGTTTGTTCATGTTCAAAAAATTTTCTTTTTTTATAGTTTGAAAATAGTTTGAACAGTTGGCCCTTGCAGCATTGTTTCATTGATGTATCTAAAAAAATTGATACCTTAAAGAAATTAATTAAAAGAAAAATGTGTATTTCATTGTAAAATAATTCAAGATAAAAACCAAAGTTTTTAAAAACAACGTTTTTATATGGTTGCAAAGTTCATTAAAAGAATTATTTAAATATTAGTTAAAACTTTCCTTTTGGGTGGTAGCGTATATTTTGAAATTTCAAAAATCATCTCAGTTAGAGCTATGTGTTATAATATTCGAATTATATGCGAAACTATTTTTTAAAATTCAAATGAAAGATGCATATATTAAACAAAATTAAACTGGAGGGATACAGTAATTTAAGAACTGTTTTTTTTTTTTTTTGTTCTTCAGAATACCTAACTATATTAATCTTAACTACATTATTAATTAAAATAATCTTAACTTAATTATTAATTAAAACTACAAAAACTACCACACTGAATGCTCTTTTTGTTTGAAAATGGTTTTTATTTAGAATTTCTACAGACCAGAGCAATATAAACTAATTTCAGAATGATCTTTTTTCTCTCAATAGTATATTTAATTTATATATATCTTTAAATTGAAATTTTAATTTTCACTCGGAAATCTTAAGAACTGAAAATAAGGGGGGGGGGAACCCTGAAGAAATAATGAGTAAGGAAAAAATATATTAATTAAAAATTGAGAACGTATTCTTAAAAAAGAAATTATGCTTTTTATTTACTGATGAAATTTATATTTAATTGTAATCTAAACCGCAGGCTTTACTTTCACTTGCCGCTTTCCTTACCTGGTTTCGAAAAACTGTCTTACCCTTAAAATATTTCTTTCTTTCTTTGAAATTTTGTGGTTAGAAATTGTTTTATCATGGTGATAAGGGAAAAAAAGAAAATGTCTGAATTCATATAAATTATCAAAGCACTTCATAAATATTAAATATTATTAAGTTGAATTCTGGTTTGAGTTATAATGTTAAGCAAGAACCGTATTTTGAAATCAAATGCCGATTACAAGCAAATCTAAAAATTGATTTTCTCGTATTTTTTGGTCTCTTGTTAGTCAAAAGGATTAAGGTGTTATATTTGAATGAGATAAATTTTTATTGCTGAAGTATAATGGAATCGGTGTATAATTCTCGTCTCTTCTCCTTTGTTTCACAACGAAAACAATGCTAAGCACATTCATAATACCAAAGCGCATTTGAATATAAATTATCAAAAATAATCACAAAATGTGCTATGCTCATTAGAGATTTAGGGTTTTGAAAGTTTGAAATGGTCTCATAATTTGCAATACATTTTGGAATACTTTTGTAAAATAGTATTATTTTAAAACTTATTAAGCTCTAAATTTTAAATTTATATTCTAAAATACTATTTGAAAATGCAAATAAAGACCCTCGACCTATATCCTGATGCACTGCAATTTCAGATATATTTAAAAGTTGTATTAATTTTTCTTTCATTCGGAATTGCAACTCTGTTCTCGTTTTATTGATTTTTCAATTTTATACTCTCATTTTCAGATGAACCTAAATTCATAAAATCAGGAGATGCAGCTATTGTCGATCTAGTTCCCTCAAAACCAATGTGCGTGGAGGCCTTCACTGAATTTCCACCCCTTGGAAGATTTGCTGTTCGTGATATGAGACAAACTGTCGCAGTTGGAGTCATAAAATCTGTTACTCCAAAAGACGTATCTGGTGGGAAAATTACAAAGGCTGCTGAAAAAGCTTCCAAAAAGAAGTAAACGAATATCTTCACTTGGTTTGTGTATATTGTATACAGACTTGAATTAAGTGTCGCGGAAAAGTGTAGATTTTTGTAATAATATTTAATATTTTCAATAAAAATGACATGAGTAATTTTTCTGCGTCAACTTTGATTTTGTATTTTTTTGAAAAAAATGTATGTGAGCGATGGTGTAATTTGTTGGTGAAAGAACCAAATACGACTGTGCTGCATCAAACAAGGTGATTAATTGCTTTAAGAAAATGTAACAATCAATTGATAAGACGGAATGACGAAAATTGGAACGGATCGTAAGTATTTGCTTCATCCGCGTTTACTGAAGATATTAAATTGATGTTTATTTCTGCGGACATTTAGGCCGCTTGTGGCCGTATCTTGCAACTGTAATGACGAATGGTCGTGTGTGGAAGATTTTATCATGTTAGTTAATTAGAGAAAAGTCTTTAGAAAGTAGAAAGAACTTTTATAAAGTTGTAAGAACAACATAAATAACTGAAAGATAAGCCTTGAGTTTTGATATAATTTTTGTTAAATGGTAGGTAAGGTACTAATCAAACGGCCGGAAGGGGAACAAACAAATAAAAAAAAACTATAGAAAACGATATTTCAAGCCTCGTTTGAGAATGAGAGACAGTTGAGCTGAAAGGTTGGATGGTTGCTATTGGTCGATATTTAGAGTGGGGTAGGAGAAAGAGTTGTTGCTCCGCCCAGAAGGAGAAGTAGAATACTGAATGGGGGAAAATATCGTAAAGTTATGCAAAAAATAGCAAAGTTGAATGAAAAATGAATCTTAGATTTATGGTTGATCAGTGTAGACGTGATGTGTAAACATATGGAAAAGAAAACGTTAACTGGAGTGCTTCCGATTCATGATGTTTGCATCTACCTTGAGAAAGTTATCCTCTGAGAGCGAAAAAAGGTATGAAATATTGAGATAATTCAAACATAAATAACTGCTCAAAATTTTTTTTCTGTAAAGAATTAAAATGTTTGTCAGAAATGTAATGGGAAATTTTACTTACAATCTAATACATATCTAACTGTAAGATAATTCCAATTTGATGAGCGCTCATATTTTTACTTGTTTTTTTTTTCTTTAAATTGCTTCCTATACATATTTCCGGCTCATTTGCAAGTTTTTTGACGTTATACTACTTGAGGTTGTAAATGATCCATTTTAGATCCCATAATCTGAAATCATTCGCTTAAGCTTCTAAGGCTCCCATCGAATGACCATTCTGATTTTGTGAGCGTAATGTTTCATTTTATGGTATTTTTACTACCGTCCTGAAATCTTTACTATTTTACCTATATAAATGTAAAAAATATAATAAAAAACCCCGCATAATTGTATTTTCTGAGCAATTTCTTAAAATATTATTTAATGCTAGTAAAATTCATAAGCGAATCGTTAAAATATGGATGAAAATAATTTATAAAATCAGCAAAATAGTTTTAAAAATGTTTCCTCTAATAATTACTCAATATTTAGTGAGTAGAACTATAATAAAATGCCGTTATGAGTAAAAGTTACCGTTTCCACTTTATTTGCGTTCATGTTAAACTTTCCAACCAATTCTGACATTTATTGAGATACAGATTTAGTCATAAAAAAGGTTTTCCTTGCTCTTAAGCTGTAGAATTAGACTCGGAAGCATTTGTATAAAAGTAGAAAAATATTTCAATATTAATCAAAATTTGTTGTAATGCGTAAATTCTCTCGTAGCAATTCCTCAAAATCTACTGAAATGAAAGAATGAACAAGAAGCATTTTCTTAGTTGCCTAAATATTCAAATTCAATAAAATACCAGTTATTTGTCCAATTAAAATAGTGTTAACAAAATTTACAAGTTCACTTCTCTAAATCTTCGTTTGCTTATCGATATAAATTTTTTTTTCAGTCTTTTTTTAAATGGCTGTGAGCCATTAAATGGCTGTAATATTAAAGTGGAGATATCAGATGATATAAATGTTTTTTTTAAAGTAATAACAATTTGCTTAAAATACGGTGTACTAAAATAAAAAAAGATTCACAAATTTTGTTCATCAATCTAAAACATTAATTTTTATGATTTTACAATATTTTTTCATCTTGCCAAAATATATGTTAATTTAAAGGACATGGAAATGGTAAAAAGTACATTTAAATGAAAGAAATATTAAATTGGTTAACTTTTTACATAATTTATTTTTAAAAAAAATTAATCTTTCAAATTATTAAATTACTGCTAAGGAAAAAATCTACAGTATACTCCATTTATGTTCTACTGAAATATAATTTCCATTTCAATTTGGCATTATTTTGTTAATATTCACGGAGAGACGTTTAAAAGCAAAAAAGGAACAGCGTATTGAGGTCGATCCAACATAATTTCTCATTAGTATTTTTTAAAAACTATTAGTGGATGTTGTTTAGGAAATACAATATTAAGCCTACAAAAAAAAAAATCACTCCCAATATTATATGAATCGAATCAAATAAAAAGCTATTTAAATAGTACCTATGTTTTTTAATTTCTAATTTTTAATGAAATTCGACAAACAATACGGAAGTTTCAATCGTAATGAAATGCATAAGTAAAATCAGTTTAAATTGATAAGAAACAACTTCGTCCGTCAGTTGTGTTTATATAATTATTTCGATCAAAGATGAAAATATGTGCCCTTGTACTTGACAACACATGATCTATGAAACAGAGGATTCACTGATTCTTGAATATGATAACTTGTCTTAACTAGCATGGTATCGATCGACTTTATATCGCGATCACGTGAGAATTACAATTACAACCAAAAAGGTTCATCATACTTTTCTCAGGTTTGCACGAAAATTTCAATTCTAACCAATAGGAAGCAGGTACCCCAGAGGCCCTCTTTACTGACCGTGACGTATATTAAGCTTATTGCATCATCACTATGGGATTGGGTGTAAGAAAATCCACGTTCGACGTCACTGAACACGAGTTATTTCCTGAACCAATAGCTTGCGGGATCTAAAGCAGTAGCATGCTACAACTAAACTTAGCACAAGAAGTGGTTTCCATGACACAGCACTAGTTCATTTGTACGAATTTTCTGAACGTCTAACAAATCTTCTTGCATCAGATTGGAAAGTTAATATTTTCATCTACTTTTACGATTTTGATGATTTTGTGAGCTGAGACTTTATACATGAAGTGATATTTCAGCATAATTGTGTGTGTGATGCCCTTACGATGACTTGGAATCTACAGCTAACCCACGTGCTTTGCGGAAGACAGTGTGCTAGACATAGTACATTCATCATTCTAAAGACTATAACTTGGGATTATCATCTGCCATTCTTAACAAGTTATTGAATGTGATTCTCATTAGCTAGGCATGTGGAACTTATTGGTGAACTAAGACAGTGAGCTAAGCTGGTAGCCGATCGTCTTTCTTGAACACTATCATCTGCCATTCGAAACAAGTTGTTTAATATGCTACTCGTTAGATTAGTGTGTGAATTCCTGCAATTGATCTAAAGGTGATATATACCTTCCATTTCATCATGTAAAGACATTCTGTGCTTAATCTCGGTTTATTTATTCATCAATACATGCTTTAGTTCTTACCTAGAAAACCTCTTCTCTTCATCATGTTACCGGAATTTTCAAATGGATTGCAACAATTTGTGTTTTCATCAGTAGCTGACTGGTATATAGATTTGTGCTCTATTTTTTAAATTATCATTT
>BMAW01044635.1:0-25135 GCA_019974015.1 Nephila pilipes
GGAGGAATCATTTGGTTTCTATTTTCTTTGATATCGAAAAGGCATATAACCGTACGTGGCGCTATGGGATTCTGCGCACTCTTTACGATTATGGTCTGAGAGGCAATTTACCTCTTTTTATTAAAATGTTTTTATCGTTTAGATCATTTAAAGTACGGGTTGGTAATGTTTTATCCTCATCTTTTACCCAATTTGAAGGAGTTCCTCAGGGGAGCATTTTGAGCCCCACTCTTTTTATTTGTAACATTTCTCCCATACTTTCTCATTTACAACCATCAGTTCATGGTTCATTATACGTGGACGATCTGCAGATTTACTGCGAAGGATCGTCAATGCGTATCATTGAGCGACGACTTCAGACCGCAGTCCATAACCTGGTTACATGGTGTGATGCTAATGGGCATAGTATTTCCCCCAGTAAGAGTAGTTGCGTGCATTTTTGTAGGAAACTGGGCCTCCATCCCGATCCTGACATTCGTATCCGTAATACTTCTATTCCTGTCGTCCCTGACGTCCGCTTCCTCGGAGTAATTTTCGACCGCAAACTCACTTTCCTTCCGCACATTTTATATCTGCGGAGGAAATGTGAGAAATCCCTTAATATCTTGAAGGTGTTATCCAACACCTCTTGGGGAGCGGATCGAACTTCATTACTCCGAGTGTATCAGTCGGTGATTCTGTCTCGGATCGACTACGGATGTGTCGTCTACGGATCTGCCTGCAAAACTACCTTGCGGAAGCTTAACCCAGTCCACCATAATGCTCTGAGAATCTGCTGTGGTGCGTTCCGAACGTCACCTGTGCAGAGTCTCTATGTCATTTGTAACCAATTACCTTTGGCTTCGCGGCGCCTGAAACTGTCGCTCTATTATCATTTCAAAATGTCATCTCACCCATCTCACCCATTAAAGTCCATTTCTATCAGCCCGTCTTTAAGGAGATTGTACAGTGCTCGTCCTTCTTTCATCCGTCCTTTTTCTGAAAGGGTGAAAAACATCATCGAGGAACTCAACCTACATGACTTGGGTATTCAACAAACAAATTTTATTAAATTTCCACCTTGGAATGTGCCAAGGTTTCTTTACCATAACCCCTTTGCTTTATTTAGCAAATCCAACACATGTCCCATTGTTCTCCAGAGAATCTTTGCCTTCCATCGCTGTCAGTATGAGGGTTATATTCCTGTATACACGGATGGATCGAAAGGAACTGGATACGTCGGCTGTGGTGTAGTTTCAAACGACATCAGGCACAGTTACCGGCTCGACTCTTCCTTCAGTGTCTACACTGCCGAAGCAGTCGCCATCTACTGTGCCCTGAAATTAGTCGAGACATCCAGTTCTCGAAAGTTCGTTGTATATACTGACAGCAGGAGCGTCCTGGAAACGTTGGTACATCTGGACGATAGATGTCATCCAATCGTGGTTGAAATTGCCGGCATTATTTGTCAGCTTTATAGCAGGGGTTATGACATAAAATTCTGCTGGATACCTAGTCATGTAGGTATTTTAGGAAATGAACAAGCGGACTCGGCTGCACGTTCGGCAACGTATCCTCTGCAGCTCGCAGTCCCATTTGAGGACATTCGACGTCATATTTTAATGCTCATTTATCAGACATGGCAGGACTCTTGGAGTCTTCAGATAAATAACAAATTACACTCGGTGAAGCCGATTATTGGAGAATGGCCTGTATTTCCAGTGCGAAGAGCCGATGTCAGATTGACTCGTCTTCGCATTGGACATACTCGTTTTACTCACAAACATCTTTTGTTTGGAGAAGATGCTCCCGAGTGTCCTTCGTGCCATGTCCCTTACTCAATTCATCACATTTTAATTGACTGTCCGGTGTTTGATCATCATCGCCGGACTTTTTTTCATTCATCTGTTTTAAATCTATCTGACTGGGTGGGGGGAAACCCCCCACCACAATTTATTTGCCTTTTTACGTCATATTGGCCTTTTACACCACATTTGATTTTTAACATTTTATCTTTTGTGTGTTTCTTGTGTTGGTCTTGTTCTTATAATGCCGTTAAATGTTAATGGATTTTAACAAGTGTTTGTCGCAGCATAGCCTGCTTTGGCTCTTGCGCCATTAAAATCGACTGTCACTCACTCACTCACTCACTCAGAAAAGTCTCCTGAAGGGCAACACAGACAGGTTGGTGCGTAGACATAATGGATTTGAGATCCTCTAGTCTGGGTCGTAAACCGCGGCAGTTCCAGGAAAAAAAGGCCATTAAAAGTTCGCACTTGAAGTAGAGGGTCCGGGTTCCAGGACCCCCACGGTATCATAATCTTCCGGTGATGGGTGGAGATCAAACGTATCACCTTCAGTAGAGTCAAAGACTCTAGTTTTTTTTCGTGGAATGCTGTTCTTAGCAGCAGTTTTCAATTTCAGTCTCTGCAAGGCCTTGGACCTAGCCAAAGGCTTGGTCTGCTGAGCCTTAGCAGATGAAGGGTTCTTTGAAATATTAACTTTTTTCTTTGGAGTTGAAGTCGATGAGGTAGATTGTATGATAGGAACTGGTTCTGGAAATTGAGTAGACTTTGAAACTTTCTTTACCTGCGTGGCAATAGCGAAACTTTTCCCGGGTACCGGAGTACGGCGAGCCTCAGGGTATGAGACATTTTGAAGCGTCTTGATTGTCGTTATTTCTTTCTCCTCTGCCCATTTAGGGCAGGAGCGAGAATATGCAGGGTGGTTGCCCTGACAATTGACGCACGTCTCCGCAGCGGTACAGGAAGCACTTTCGTGTCCTGCAGCTGAACAGCGAGCGCACGTCAATTGTCCCCTGCATGCATTCTTTGAATGTCCAAATCACTGACAATTAAAACACCGTAGTGGATTCGGAATGTACGGTCGGACAGGGAGTCTTAGATATGCGGCCTGAATAGTCTGTGGCAGGGTAGGAGTCGAAAAGGTCAAGATGAGGTGCTTAGTATCAAGCACCTTACCATCTCGCCTAATCGTTATCCTCCGAACACCACAAACTAGTTGGTCCTGCAAATTGTCCAAGATCTCCTGTTCCGATGGTGTGCAATATTGTTTTTGATTAATATCATGGTTCCTCCTGAGGGTTGGGTGTTGGTGATTCTGTCATTTCTGTAAGTTGTGTAGTTTGCAAGATAAAATGGGTTGTTTGGTCTGAGTCTTGTTTCTTGTATAAGTAATATATCTGGGGTATGCTTCTCTACGAATATTCGTAGCTCCACGTTACGATTATTAACTCCGTTTGCGTTCCATGAGCACAAACTGAGCCTAAGATATGGGGAATATTGCAATAGTTAGGTTTGTTAGACATAAGATTCCGAGTCAAGGAGCGCCTCTATGATGGCATATTTTTGATTGCGACTATTTTTTACTGCTGCGATCCTGGGCAATTGTTGAGCTAAGTGAGGGTATTTGTTTAACCAATCCGCTAGGATGAAAAGTAGGTCAGTGGGTTGGGCAGTATTATTTCCTTGTCTATTGTATTGCGGGGGGGTGTTAAAAGGTTGTTTTTTAAAGTATCTGGCCTCATTTTGTGCTTGAAGTTCTGATTCGCTCGTTTTGGGTGGCGCCATCTGGGGACGTGGAGCGTTTGTAATTGCTTGAGCAAAGGTGTAATTTTCATTTATTTTATTACTATTAAAACTTTTAACGTTTCTGTAGTTAGTTGCACCTTTAATAGGTTTAGGATATGAAGGACAGCGAGCCCATGAGGCCATATGGCCATGGGTTTCGCAGTTAATGCATAATGGGTTAGATTGTTTTTCTTTAATTGAGCAATCCCTTGTGAAATGAGGTTCACCGCATTTTAAACATCTCGGTTGCATTCTGCAATTTTCCGAGGAGTGGTGAAATTTGTTACAGTTGTAACATTGGGTTACACCCCTTCCTCTGTAGTTTTCAATTTTAATGGCCATATAACATAATCTGTCAAGTTCAAATATTTCTTTAGCGGCTTTTTCAGTCCTAGGCATAGTGATAAGAAAGACGGGGAGAGGTCGTCTAGTTCTGCGATTATGCAACTGCGCGACCTTTTCAACCTCAAAACCAAGGTCTTTTAATTCTTCTTGGATGTCAGTGGTGGGGGTATCTCTAGGTAGGCCTTTGATACAGATGCGGATCGGTCTCTCTGTAACGGGTTTAATTATGTAGTATTCATAGTTTATACTTTGTAAAGTTTTATTAATTTCTCTATATTCCGTATCAGTATTTGTGTATAGTTTAATGTATTCGCCTGAAAGGCGAGTACGTAAGTTGGGATATTGAGTTGTTAAAGTTTTGAGTTGATCTCGGTAGTTTTTGGTAATTTTAAGCATTATTGGGGGAGGTAGGGAGGGTACATTTGGAATTTGGACTGTGATTGGCTTTTGCGCTGTTGGAACGTGCGAATCAGAAGCTTCGTTACTAATCTGATTTAGATTTTGAAATCTATTGCTTGTTATGAGTAAGTTTTGAGACTGAATTTGGTTTTGGTTAATTTTCGCAGTTTTTCTTAGTGGTGGTGAGATGAAACCGTTTTTATCTTTTCTTTTATTTTGATTAATGGGAGTTGTTTTAGGAGATAAGTTATTTACTTGAATTTGCCGTGGGGTTAGATTAATATGAGAATGATGGGGACAGCCTTTGATCTCACAGGGGTCAATAGATTGGAAAGCACTTACCATCTGATCCCGTTTAGCTTCAAGAATGGTGAGTTCGTTTTGCTCAATCTGGAATAGCTGAGTTTCTTCGTATTGAGGATATCTTTGGATGTTGCCTAGTAGACTTGTCTGGCTAATTATTTTTAGATTAAAGACCTCCATTTCCATGGCGAACTTTCGTCTTGTGAGGCAAGGGGATTCTCCTTGTGGTATGGGAATCGGCGAGCTTGCTGGAGAAGAGGTTGGCGTCGTTGTCAATTCCATTTCCGTATTCGTATCCATATCCGTTCCGGGTTCGTAAAGGGGTGATTAGATCAGTAGTGGTTATCTTAGTCGAGTTAGAAAGAATTCCAACCCTCACTAAAAAGCACTGAAAAGTACTGTTTAGGTTGGCTATCGTTTCTATGATATTGAGGTCAGAGCGTCTTAAGTACGTCTTTCTCAGTCAAGAGCTTGTCGTGAACTCAAAACCTAGTCAATCGATCTTCATTCCCCGGAGTTTGGTAAGATCTCTTTTATTTACTATTTGGACTTAGCTTTTTCTCTAAGTCCCCTCCTCTTGCCTTGTTTACTTTTTGACTTTGCTTTTGCTCACCCCTCCTCTTTATCTCTTCTGAAATCTTTACCCCTCCTCTTTCTCTTCTGAGAACCTGCTCTAGGTGGACTCTATTGTTCTCCTCCTCTTTCTCCCTTATCACGGCTCCGGCTAAGTCTCTATTGTTGGGACTTAGTGCTATTTCTTCGTCGAGTTGGAGTTTGTTCCTCTGGCTGGTTAATAACGAGATTTCAATTGTGGGAGTTGTTTTCCTTCCCCGGATCGCGTGTGTTTAACTCAAGATTGATTACAATTGCTATTGCAATTATCCAGTGTGTGTGTGCAAGATTGTGCGATCCTGTGGCAGCTAATTAACGAGATTCCGTCGTTCGGAGTGTATTTCCCTCCGGGATTGGACTGTTTCAGAAATAATTAGTCAGGATATGTCCGGCTAATTAGTCGTGTTGGTGGTCCGGTGAGTGTTTGACATGATTTTATTTTATTCTTAATTTTGTATAATGTGTATTTCAAAGGTTCACCTTTTAATTTAATCTTTTTTTATTGAATTTAATATGTTGTTTACTTTTTTTTATTTACTGTGTTATTGTATACATTAATATGTTTTCACCACGCGTTTCACTATGTGCCTAGTTACTTTGATCAAAACTATTTATTTTTCTTTTAGGATTTATTCTTATTCATGATTTATTATGATTTTTATTTACACATGTATTATGTTTTTAATGAGAGTATGTTCTCATACACACACTTATTATTCCATAAACTTTGTTACACACACCTTATTGTTGTATAACAAAAATCACATGTGCTATTTTGTTTTATACTGTGCTTCGATCAAAGTAACATATTAGACACATAGAATTGGTATTAATTTGATGTAGCTTCAAATTAATTACTAATTTATGTACCGATAGAACTTGCCACTCCTATCGTTACATTCGAAACGCGTTTTCTATCCCTCTTTTATTTATCATTATAAATATTCGAGATTATATTAAATTGTATTTTTTTTAATTTATATTGGTGGACAGTCGACTGGTGAACCTTTGCGCGATCAATTAATAGTTAATTAACTCGATCAGTGGTGGCTAGTGAAGTATCAAATTTTTTAATTCTCACTTTAAAATTTTTATTCGTATATCATTCGATGCAAATGGCCACCCTGATCAAAACGTATATTTCGGTTTCTCCCAATTTTAATTAGATAATTAATTATTCAAAAAATAGTTTTAATGTATGATGTAAAAAATCCTCAATAATGGACTTTGACCCCCTTAACTTCATCCTATCCCAATACACTTAATATATTTTTATTCCTCTCATTAATTCCAATAGTTTGATACTACTTTTATTATCCTAGCTTAAAAACTTAATTAATTATTCAACTTTTAATTTTTGTATTTTTTTCCCCACGTGCTCCCATGTTATAACATTCAAAATTCTTAAAATCCACCTAACTCTTTTAATTCTAGCACGATTTTCTTAATTCTAACGTTATTCAATAGATATTGTAACCTACTTTAATGTGCATATTTTACTTTTCATTTTAATCTTTATCTTGTAGTACTTAATTAACTTTTAATGATTCACACGCACATTTTTTCCCCACGTGGGAAACACCTTTTTGGCCATAACTTTTTTAATTTTCACTTAATCTATTCCAAATTTATAAATAACTTGCATTTCAATAATAGCCAACATCGTGCGTAGTTATTTTTTTTTTTTTTATTTATTTTCATTTTTAATTAAGTTATTCATGAAAAACACATTTAGGCCTGAGTTATAATGTTATTCGTATGGGAGCTCGCTTAAGTTTTAATGCTCCTCTAACTTTTTAAATTTTTACAATAGAATAAAACTAATTATACCAATAGATGGAGAATTAATTACTCTTTAATATGTATTTATTATTTTTGTAATAGCCCAATCCATTATCGAGATATTTTTATTTACATCATACTGTTCATTTTTTCGATGACCCATTACATCATCCTTAATTTTTAATTATTTTTTGTGCATCCTCTCGTTATTTCATTAAAAGAACTAGCCCACTGGATAGATAATTTAATTTCCTATCCGGTGGTATAATGTTTTTATCTATATCTAGTCTTCTCGAGAGGATGCATCATTTTTTTCTGTGCTTCTTCATCGACTTTTTTTCCCTTCCCGCGTTGACGCCATTTTACCGTTTTTCACTCTCATCGTCACGCGGGAATGGCTTTTTTGCTTTTCCTTTCAGGTACACATTTTGTGGCCCCTTTCTTATTACTGCTTATTGTATATCATTTTGTATCATCTACTGTTTGTATTTTCCTATTGTACACGATTTATGTTCTTACTATATTACACATGCCTATTATTGTTTTATTTTTATTTACTACTCATGCCGTTCACCGGACCACCCACATACTCATTGTTTCTTGTCAAATTAATTCTCACGTATTCATTACTTGTCTTCAACTTATCAAGTGACTGAACTCTTCTTCACTCTGCAACGCTGCAAACTCTCACAACCATGTCTTCCAGTGAACTGTCCACCACACCTGACTCTTGTGATAGTGTTGAAAGTGCGTCTCCCACTCCTGTTGCCTTACGAACCCGTTCCACGAAGGTCATATCACAAATCAGCTTTACGAAAGCTGCATGTATTGGGCTATGCAAAATATGCCATGCCTCATTTGGCTCTCCTGATCAACTACGATCTTATCTCGCAAGTCACAAGCCAAATAAAAAAAGAAACCTGGCTATCCAGGCAATTGATGATTCCACAGCTGACTCATGCACCAATGTGGTCACTCCTCATCTTAAAAAGATACATCCTAATGGGTTGAAGCGTACGCTCCACCCTCTCCTTGAAGATTCCACTTCATCTACAAATGAAAATCCTCTTCCTCTCCTTCAAGATGTGTCTCCTACCTCACAGGAAATCAAAAATTTAGTCAGAAGCCTTGTTGATAAAACCTCCTCTCCTGCTAGTTCAATTTCCTCTGAAGACTCCCCTTCTATGAATGAACCTGAAACTGGCTTGGATCACATTAACAAGAATTCTCCAATGGCCTCTCCAGCTGCCTATAGAATGCCTTTTTTGGAAGTTTCCTCTCATGACTCCAGTACAATCATGCCTAGTAATATGAATCAAAATTCTATCCTACTTTCTGTCAATTTAAAAATGAAGAAGCTACCTACAATCCTCAGTCCTATAATGTCTCCTTCATCACCCAAGTCTCCAGATATCCTTGACTTAATCCTAACTCAACCTGCAACTCTCAGTGATAGCTCTCCCGAAGTCTCCATCTTGTCTCCCTCTACTCAGGCTCCTCAAAGCACTCTAACTTCACCTCTCAATAGCCAAGAATCACCTACTTCCCCCCTATTACTCCTTCAATCTCTTCTAAAAAAGATATGCCTAATTCTTCACCAAATCTTATCACTCACAGCCTCAATCTGCTCCAGATTCTGCTAACCTGACTCATCTTGCATCCACTGGTCAGAAAATTATTTCCTACGCGGAAGCTGCACAGAAAGGTCTCTGCAAGATGTGCAACACTTATGTTCCTCCTCGCATTCTCCTTAATCATATTAACCTTCATCGGCCGTGTACAAAGAGGCACAAGTGCATTAAGGCAGCTCAAAAAGAGCCTTCTTGTGCCTATGTCAAACCAAAACCTACAAAAGAAATCATCTCTGCAATAGAAGAAAAGTTCAGGGGGAAATTCCCTGTTGTTGGGACCCAGTAGTTTTACTGTAGCTCCATTTTCTGGTGTGGCATCATAAAAATCGGTTTTGACGTTGAAATAAACATCATAAACTTTATGAGAGGTTATTTTAACATTCCGGGACAGAACTCTGTTCTTCACGTGGGTTTCTCATTATCGCTAATCCTCTCGTTTGGCATTTGATTGACTCATTGCAGCCGCATATACGAGGAATTCATTCCTTCGGCGTCTGGTTGTTCCTGTCTTCGCTTTTGTGGCCGAGAATCTCAGGCGGTCACCTGGACCGTCTCCGCCTTCTCCCAGTTCTCTCAGACTCTGCTGTTGGACGTCCTATCCATCCGAATCGTCTGGTCTTGTTGTCCTCCCATCTTTTGGACCCCCCGGCACCTGGTTCCTGGCCGTCCGTCCTGCTTTCCATCGCAGGCCTCTTGATCGCCGGAGCTGCTCTTTGCTGGCCTCTCGATCGCCGTTGCCGTCTCCTCCCGGCAGTCTGCTTGATGACAGTTCTCCTCCCTGCTTCCCAGACGCTGACCTCTGCGGCTGCCTGCTGCACTTTGATCGTGCCTTTTATCTTATTTTATCTCTTGCTTTTTATTATGTGCTTTTTGCTTGTGTTTTAATTGCATTATTTTTATTCTCTTTTTACGCTCTGGAGTGCGCTGTGGAGAGGTCGGATTATTCTATCTCATCTGGTCTTGCGGATCTACTGCCCCTCCTTGGTACTGCTTTGCTCCTTCTCTCTTGCTTTTATTGCTGACGTTCTTTTCAGATTTGTGGATTTTAAGTTTTTAAATTCACCTTTCCGTTTTTAGCTATCATTCGTTTTTACCTTACTCCTTTTAACTTGAACTTTTAAGATGACGAGTCATCCTTCTATATCGGAGGACTTACTGGAGGAGCTTTGCACCATCCCTTATCCGGTGCCCTCTCCTCTCTATTGTAAGATTTGTTTTAATCCTAGGGCACCGGCCTCCACCACTGGCCTCCGCAAGATTGGTATCTTTAAAGAAAATTCGAGGTACACTCGCCATCTGAGGGACGCGCACAAGATCGCGACGGCCTCCCGGGTGCGGTACGAGTGTGTCAGGTGCGGACGGAGGGACCCAAATCTCAAGAAGCTATCAAAACATCTGTGCACGAGGTCCCTTCCTTCTCCCTCTTCCATCAAATGCAATAGCCCTGACCCCCCCTACATCTAAGACTTCCCCGTCCGGGGAATGTTCTTCGGACCGGAAAGAAGTCTCTGGGGGGAACTTACTCCTCTACAGATGATTTTCTCACCACCAATTTCCACCACAAATACCTTGATTCCAAGCATGCCTTCTCCGTCTCCTTTACGCTCCAGCGTGGCGGTGGGCTCTTCGCCAGTCTCAAGTCCGGCTCCCGAGCTAAGTGACATCTTTTTACCTCCCAGCTGGGAGAAGGTCGAGGCATCTGTTAAGGAGCCCTCCCTCGCCCATCTTGAGGAAGACCTGAGCTGGTGTGGGCCTCCCCGAGGGCTGACCATCGATGCCCTCAGGGATACTTCTGTCGAGGACCTCGTTGCTTCCATTGACGGTTATGACGGGTCCAATAGACTCCTTTTCGCTCCCTCTGGTTGTCCCTCCCATAGATGGTCTACGGGAGGTATTCCCAGCCATAGCCCCGTCGACCTTCCTAGTCTTTCTTGCTCTCTCCCTCTCCATCGGGCGGTCGATGAGGGCGTTCCGCCGGCCAGCCTTGAGGCGCTGAGCCCTGTCTTCTCCTGCGTTTCGGATAGGGCGAACTCTCTTTCTCCTCCTCTCGAGGACACCCCTATTCCGTCCACGCAGGACCAGTCTACCTGTACTTAGTGGGGATCTCTCCATCCTTTCCCCACTCTAGTTAACATCATCTTGGCCTCCCTCAAGGAGTTGCCATCTGTTCCATAATTGCCAACGGCTGCTACGGGGGATGCACCTTCCATCCCTTCTCGCTCCCCCGTTCCTCCCTCAGTGGCTTTTCCCATCTTGGCGGGACCTTCTCCACCTGTCTCTCCCGTCCCGCCATCGCAGGTCCTTTGCCCCTACTGCGAAAAAGTCTTTCGCACGCAGAAGGGGCTAAACTCCCACCTGGTGTCCATACATCGTTATGGCACCACGGATGGAGAGGGGACCTTGCGGCCACTGAAGGGCGTGACTAAGCAGCCCTCGATTTCCGATTTTTTTCAGGGAGAAGAGCCCCGACATCATGGAGGTGGTGGAAACTGTTCCCCCTCCCCCTGCTTCTTCTCCCTCTGGCAAAGGGTCTTCGAGGCGCAAGCGGGTCAAATTCGACCTGCCGACGCCTGCTCCCGTCCCTGGACCCTCCCAAGTTACTCCATCCTCTTCCTTGGGCGGCAACTTGGCCGGCGATGTGCCCATGCCGGCCCCGACCGTTAACATCCCTAAAGCCACTCCCGATCTCACCAGTTTTCAGAAGGAGTGGCTCGAGAGGATTGAGAGCATTTCTGATGGGGCCTCCCTGGAAGACGCCCTCGGCAAATTTACCACCATTCTCGGTGGCAGATACTTTCGCCGCCGCAGCCGAGGGCACAAGCGTTCCACCTCCGCCGCTTCCAGGGCCGTCCCTCCTGTGGACCTTCCCCCGCCGAAACTCCATCTGGCGTGGCGGGGACTTCTTCTGGCGCCACCTCAGCTGGATCCTCCAGTACTAGTAAACTTAAGTACAATCCAGCTGAGGCTTCCGACATCCAAAATTCCTTTAGGGCCAACCAGAGGATAACCCTCCAAACCATCTTGTCTGGGCCTCCCCAGTACAGTTCCATTCAGTTTTAGGCGGGTTTAGCCACGTTGAGTGGGACCCGTCATTCAACTTTCACCGGTACCCTCAGTCCGTGGCGGACCACCTGCTGCTCGCCCGCTTTGACCCGGAGGAGGTCTGAGATAAACTTAGGGGGCTCAAGAATTCGACCCCCGGCGGGATCCAATACTCTACCTTAAAAGCTAGGGACCTCTGGGCCCACCTTCTCGCTGCTTTTTTCAACAAAGTCCTGGACCTCTCCACGATCCCATCATCGTGGAAAAACGCCAAGGTCGTCTTGATCCCCAAATCTGGGGATCCTTCCGACATTTCGAATTGGAGACCAGTTTCCCTTCTCAACACCACTGGGAAAGTGTTCTCTGTGTTCACTGCCCGTCTCTCGTCCTGATCAGACCTCAACAATCGACTCTCCTCCTTCCAGAAGGGCTTCCGGGAGAATAATGGGTGCGCTGAGCACAACTTCCTCTTAGAGCAGGCCATCGGGCACGCCAGACGTGCTCACAAAGACATCTCGATGGCCTGGCTCGATCTCGAAAACGCGTTTGGCTCGGTACCCCATTCCTTCATCCTGGGGGCTCTTGAGCGGGCCGGCGTGCCGGAGAGCACCACTGCGTTGGTGTCGGCACTTTACAACGGCTCCACCAGTGTCATACGTGTTGAGTTGGGATGGACAGACCCGATCCCCATGTGTGCTGGGGTCAGGCAGGGCTGTCCACTCACCTCAATCATCTTTAACTTGACTCTTGAACAGATCCTGAGGACTGGTCTCCCTCCGGATGCTGGTTTTGAATTATTCTCTAATTCCATCTCCTGCCTTGCGTACGCTGATGACCTCCTCCTCATTGACTCTTCGTCCGCCGGTCTTCAGCGTACGATCGACTTAATATCTACCCAAGCCAACAGGGCAGGACTCAGATTCAAACCAGCTAAATGCGCGTCCCTCTCCTTCTCGTTCACGCGCCATCGGCGACATATTGACCCATCTCACATTAGGGTCAATAACGTCTCGATAATCAACATCATGGTCCAGGACGCTTACAAATACCTTGGTGTCCGCGTGGGCTTCAGTTTTCGACAAGATCACGGTGAGTTCTTCAGGGGGATCTCCGCCGATGTGGAGAAGGTCTCTGAATCTCTTCTTGCCCCCTGGCAGAAGCTCACCGCCATTAGGGCCCACGTGTTAGCCAGGGCAGAATTCCTGTGTAGAAATTCTCACATCCGGAAGCGAGACGTTGCCGACCTCGATAAAACGCTCATTAGGGTCGGCAAAAAGATCTTAAATCTCTCCACCCGGGCAAATAACAACTTAGTCCATCTCTCCTGTAGTAAGGTTGGGGCAGCTCTCCCTGAATTCCGCTCGCTTTTGGACGTCCACGCAGTGTCCCACGCCTTCCGACTTCTTGAGTCGCACGACCCAAACATCTCAGGGGTCGCAGCTGAGAGTCTGAGGAGCGTGGTGAGGAAGAAGCTCCTTCGCGACCCCACCCCGGGCGAATGTTGTGACTTCCTTAATGGTAAGAAGGACGGGGACTTCTCCCGGGAGTCTGGCGACATCTCCACCCAGTGGTCCTGAGCTCGCCACTCCATCCAACGCTTATCCTGTGCCATCAAATTCGAGTGGCTCTTCATAGAGGGGACCGGCTACCATCTCAACATCTATCGGTCCCCCAATCCAGTCTGCGTGTCCCCGTCCAGCGCAGGCTTGGTCGTCCGGATTCTCCGGGACGAAATGGAGAGCCACTTCATCTCGCAGTTGGCGGGCCTCGTGGATCAGGGGAAAACAATCCAAGCCTTCTCCTCCCACCCTGCCTCCAACCATTTCCTTCAGGCGGGCGATTACACCCGATTCTGTGATTGGAATTTCATTCACAGAGCCCGCCTGGGTTGCCTCCAGCTGAATGCCACCCGGCTGTTCGGCAACCGGGACCCCAGGTGTCGTAAGTGTGGCTACGCGAGGGAGACAATCCCTCACGTGTTAAACCATTGCAAGCCACACAGCATCGCCTGGCGGAAGAGGCACGACGCCATCCAGAACCGGGTAGTCCGAGCCATCCCCCCTACAGTTGGCTCGGTCACTGTAAACAAAAAATTCCCTGGGATTTCTTCCACCCTTATCCCTGACCTGATTCTGAGGACGAAGTCAGGTGAAGTCTACGTCATCGACTTCACCGTGCCGTTCGAGGATCGACCTGAGTCTATCTACCGCTCGGCATAAAAAGATCGATACCTTCCGATCGTCGAACATCTTCGTCGGGAGGGAAAGTCGGGCTTTGTCTACGCGGTCGTGGTCGCGTTCTCTTGGGTCGTGGGACCCCTCCAATGATGCTGTCCTGGCCAGGATGGGCATTTCGCGTCGCTACGCCAATCTGATGCGAAAGCTCATCTGTTCTGACACCATTAAGTGGGGGCGGGACATTTACATCGAACACTTATCTGGGAAGAAGCAATATTAGTCCCCCCTCACTCTCCTGGTCCCGTTTAACATCTTACCCGGCTCGTGAATATTTTTAATTCTCTCTTTTTTATACTTGAAATCTTTTAAACTTTGTAATTTTTGTCATCAGTTCATTGTTTTTAGATTTTGACTTTTTTTATCATCTATTTTTATGTTCGATGTACTCTGGAGCTGTGGTGCCGAGCGAGTTGACTTCCGCTTCCTCCGACCTCTCCCTCCGCATCTCCTGAGCCGGCCGAGACGATCTTCCTCCTGCTTCCTCATAGCCTGCTTATTTTAATCTACTTCATCAAGATTTTAAAGTTCTGCTCTTAATTGTGTGCCTTTTGGATTTTATCAAGATTTTTACTATGGATTTTTTCTAGATATTAATGTTCTTCTGTAAGTCCTGGTCCTGCTTTCAAGATGACTTTTTAATGGCGCTCTGCCCACTCGCTGAGCAATGGAATTGCTGCTCTTTTTAAATTTATACCAACTATTTGTCGCGTGGAGCCTGCGCGCTCCTCTTTTATAATGTTTTTAAAATTTTATGCTGTATGTTCAGCTATTAAACTTTGTAGTCTCTCCTGTAACCACTATTTGCTGAATAAAATGTTTGAAATCTTTTCTTATCAGCTTAATCGCGCGAGCGGTGCTACACTTTGAATGTCTTATTTAGCGTTATTTGCGGACTGGCGATTTGTGCACAAGGCGCGACTGAATTTGACTCCTCTAAATGCCTGTAAAAATTGGAAAGGTCCGCAATTCGATAAAAGATGCCGCAAGTGTGGTCAAGTCGACGAAACTTTGCCTCACGTTCTTAACCATTGTTTTGCTTATGCAGATGCAATACAAAAACGGCATAACCAATTTTGGAAAGTCGTCGCTTTCAAGGGCCAAGTACTATCTGTGAACCTCTCGGTGGGTGATTCTGGTCTTCGACCGGACATTGTTGCACTTGTTGATAACAAACTGTTTATCATCGATGTAACAATTCCCTTCGACAACCGCCCTGGTGCTTTTAAAAAAGCAAGAGATGCAAAGATTCAAAAATACAAATGTTTGAGAAAATACTTTGTCTCTCAGGGTTACACTTCTATTTCAATCATCCCAATCGTTGTGGGATCACTATTATCTTGGGACCAAGAAAACGACCAAATCTTGCGAACAGTGGCATCTGCCTCTTATCTCAAATTAATGCGCAAGTTGTGCGTTTCTGACTGCATTAAATGGAGTCGTGACATTTAATAATGGAGTCGTGACATTTAATAATGGAGTCGTGACATAATGGAGTCGTGCTTCGCCATTGTGTACTTGTATATATTTTTTAAGTTTTTCTTTGTTTATTTCCATTCAATTTTGATCTTTTTATTTTTTGTGTTCCTTCCCTTCTCCTCTTCCTTACCTGTAAATTTCTTCTCATTCTAACAAGTTTGATTTTCGTGACTTTGTGGTCTCGAACTTCAGACCTTGTGTGGCATCATTAAGCTGCGTAACTCCCATCATTCGTACTTCCTCATGGAAATTACGGTGTATGCGGTTCACATTACGTACGTCTGTTCTTATCAGCTTAATCGCGCGAGCGGTACTACACTTTGAATGTCTTATTTAGCATTGTCGGATCTACCAGCGACCTACATGTGATGAATGCATTCCCAGTGGTAAGTGCTTCGACTGTTGCTATGTTCTTTTCCCGCCTTTTTCTCTTTGAGCGCCATCTTGGCTGTTTCGCCTCCTCTTTGGGTTCTCCGGTTGCCTAGCAACCAAGCCGTTCCTGCGCGGGAAAGTGATTTCCATAGTGCCTGTGTTAAGCCGTTCCTGCCTCTGGACTTGTGTTTTCATCGTGTGTTCCGACCGATTTCTATTGTTTCAAGATACCTATAGGTGTGTTTACCCACCTGGATACGCGAACTGAGCCCCAGGTGTGTTTTCTTCACTTGAGCGTGTTATTCCCGCTCGGATTTAGACTTTTTCAGCACGTTTTGACTGCGACAATGAGCAGTTAGAGCGTCAAGCGTTGGTGGTCCGGTGAGTTTTTGGCATGTTTTTATACATTGTTTTGATATCTAATTGTTCATGCATTGTTTTATTCTATTGTATTTCTAAATGCCATTGTTTTTATAACGTTTACTTGTGATTTGGGACTGTATTTAAGTGAAAACTCATAAAAAGTTTCGCCATAAGTCTTGTCACTTTAACGAACTTTTCTTTTACCTTTTACGATTATTATCAAGTTTTTACTATTGTTTTTTAAAAAATGTATTGTTTGTCATATTGTGTTCTATTGTTATCGTGACGTTAAAGGCTTGTGGGACTGGTCTAAGTTGTCGCTTGACCGGTTGGTGTGTTACAGACCTCGCCACACCTGTATTCACACCCGAAACGCGTTCTTGTCTATCTCTTTTGTGCCCAAATCACAATGAAAATATTGTTTTAATTTGATTTTTTGGTTTATTGTGGTGGACAATTGTTTCATGTACCTGTATCTGATGCTATCATTGTCTCAATGTTCGTGTTTACCTGTATTTCTATTGTTTTTTCCTCGATAGGCCTAAGTTCTCCATGTTTTTCTATGGAAACTTAGAACAATACCCATTGCTTTATAACTATTGTCCCTCTTGACCGGTACTAAAAATAATAGCAGTGTTCGATGCGGACAACTTTCGTCTTTCTTTGTGTGTTGACCGCATCTCCCTATTGTTATCGGTCTCGAAGATGCAATGGGATTTCTATTGTTAACCTATCGAGATTGGCGGCCAACGCCCATGCTGTTTGCGCCATTTCGTTTCCCATTGATTAACATGGGAACGTTTTGCAATCTTATTCAATGGTAGTTAGGCTTGCTTGAGCACTGGACATTGCATCAGATTTTAATTGTTCCTAATGCATTGTTCCCTACCATTGTGTTTTGTTTTCAATTGTTCTTTTTCCCGCGCGCGCGCGAATATTGCGCGTGGTTGCATCAGATTCAGGTGACCACAGCTGTTGCTATGGTCTCTATAAATGCTATACTGTGTATGTAGTTGTAGTGTCTATGACGTGCCTTTTGTTAGTTTTGCTTTTTCCACCACGATCCATTGTTCTTAGTACAATAGTGTTTTTTCAATTGTTTTTAGTATAATTATATCTTTTACCATTACCATTGTTGTCTTTGATTTATGATTCTTACTAGGGTGCCATTGTCTTTTCAATAATTGGTCAATTAGTTTCCCCCATCCTTTGTTTGTTCATTGTGATAGTGGGGTCCCTCTAAGCTTCCTCAATTTTCGGATGTATTCGGATTTGAGTACCCTAGTTTTCTAAATTACTTCCTTCGATTTCCTGTATTGTCCGTCTTCAGATACAATCTCCCTTTGTTCTTTTGAAACTTCTTCTATATGATTGTTTCTGATTAATTGTTTACCCTTTCCTTTGTTCTTGGGGGTGCCTTCTGTCTATTGTTTTCTGTTTGTCCTTACTATAAGGCCCTATTGCTCCAATAGTCAAAATTGTCCATTTTTAACGTGCCATAACCCATGAAGGGGGGTCCTTACACAAAAATAATTGTGTGGTCAGAATGCCCTGTCCTTCCTTTACCTAGTGTCCACTGGGGGAGGGCGTATTTTCCTTATATTTTAGGATGTAATGAGATATAGAACCCCCTCTCCCGGTGTTCTACTCCTCTACTGTTTGGAAGTGCCACTGTCCGACCATTGTTCTCTTTCCCTAGCAACAAAAAGGCATGGTTACTGGTCAACCTCGATTTTTCTATTGTCTCCAATGCTTATTCGTCCGTTCTGATGGGGAGGGCTTTCCTATTGTTACCATAATTTTAATATTGCTCTTTACCATAACGGTCTAATGCTATTCCTATGGGAATTAGGGTTAGTTTCCCTTGCTAATTGTACCACTTGTAATATACTCTTTTCTTCCAAATTTGTTTTAATAGACTTCTCCTCCCTATACAAAGTCTCTTTAATGGTCCAACATTAATTCTACCCACTGCCTGCTATTTGCCAATAGTGCCAACGCTCTATGGGCATTTAGCATTAGCTGTGTGGTCCGTAAATAAGGTACTTAATGAACAATAGCCATCTCCTGCCCTAATTGACCCTCGGTCATTGTTCCTTCGACAATAGATGTAAATGGGGTGCGCTAATGTCCCCCTGGGCCACTAGTGATTTTACCCGTAAATTTTGGGGCTGTGGTCAAGCCCCCCTGTTGACCGCTGGTCACTCTAACCTACATTTTTGGTTTCCCCTCGTGATTTCCAGTTGTTAGAGTGGTCTTTCGACTGCCTTCAGTTAATTATTCTGGCAGTTATTCCAAAATTTAAAAATTTTAAAAGTTTTTAAAATCGCCATATCTCGGTCCCTAATTGCCCTATTGACAAAAGTTTTAGTTTTTCTTGATTGGCTTAACTTACTCTATCGTATGGAAGTGATCTCTTCTTCATTTTTTGAATTTAAAATTTTTTATCGTTTTTCCCCTTATTTTCATCCTTCAGATCACTTTCTGTGTCCACTTTGTGGTAGACAAAAACTTTTTTTTTGAATTCTCCGTCGTCTACCCGTTAATTTGAGTGGTCACATGACCTACTTTGCTTGTTTCCTTGACCTTGGGTTCAATTACGGGTCCCCCCTGCTTTTATTTATATTCTGCTCTTAGTGTTTTTTCTGAGGTTGACTAGGGGTTTTTCGTTTTTCTGGGTGTGTTTTTTACCAACATAATTACTCCTGACAAACAGTCAGGGATTTACTTACACCCTTTATTTATTTTTGTTTTATTTTGTTTTACTCATGAAAACCTTTTATTGCATACTTTTGATTTCCTTTTTTCATTATATACTTTTAATTTGTCATGATACAATATTACTCAGATTTACTTATTTCTGGCATTTTTTAACGGAATGTTTAATTTTTTGTGTTTTTGAATTATTTTTTTTACCTTTTTTAAATGTATATGATATGTTTAATTTGACATGCGTATTGTTCACCGGATCACCTTCCATCCATCTATTCAGTTCTCATCGTATTACTATTATTGTGTTCTGACTTTTGACCATTTTTTGTGCCATATTATATTCTGACTTTGAATATGTCGGACTCTTCTTCGAATGACTCTCCCCCTACTAAGGAAAATGACTCTAAAAGAAAATCTTCTGACATTGATAAATCGACCACGCCAGTTGCGCTTAGAACGAGACAATTTTCGTCTCAGGTGTCGTTTCGACAGGCTGCTGAGCTGGGACAATGTAAGATTTGCCCAGCTCGATTCGACTCTCCCCTTCGGCTGAGAAAGCACGTCATAAACCATAAGTCTAATGCCAAAAGACGTAAGGCGTTAGAGGCGATTGATTCCATTTATCAGTCCACTCGGAAATCATCTGTGTCTCCAACTTCTCCTCCGCGTACATTATTCGACAAGTTTAAATCTGCGTTTCCTGAGCTTTTTACCCAGGAAGCGCTTCAAAATCCAGATCCTCATGCTTTATTCGATCCTGATGCTTCCTCCTCTCAACCTGAAATTCAGACTGCTCCAATAGTTCCTCCCTCTCTGCATTTTGAGTCTCTTTCCTCCAGTTCACCACTTCAAAACGACATAGTTTTTATTCTTAATAAACTAATCTCCTCCGTTTCTGAAATTCTCGACCGACCCTCATTCATTGACAAGACTTCTTCTTCGCGTTCCCCTCCCTCGTCATTCTGCAAATCACCAAATAATTCAACAATATTCCAAAATCCAGTTCTTCACTCTACAGCTATTGCTCGTTCTTCTCCCGACACTTCATATCCAATTTCATCCCATCCTGACGCTTCAAGTATCCGTCCTGAAGACTCTTCGCTTCGTGTCTCCTCGTCTGCCAATCCTGCTGCTGTCCTGCCATGTGTGTCTCCATCTTGTCATGTTGTTTGTGTCCCTTTTGTGCCTGTGATGTCTCCTCCTGTTCCAACTGTTTCTTCGCCTTCTGCTCCGGTTGTTGTGTCTCCAACTGTTCCAAGGTCTCCAATTAGAGTTTCATCATCAGTTCCTCTAACCGAGATTTCTCTGCCTGAGTTGCTGTTTTTCGATCCTAAACCTCAGCGCCAAACTCCTGATGACTCTTCGAATTCGTCGACTTTGTCTACTTCTTGCATTGAGCTTGAGAAAATCCTCAACTCACCGTTACCTGAATCTGCTTTGTCGTCTGAAGTTGCTTCTCTGCGTCAATGTGTTTCTGCCTTCCCGTCTGCGAGAGTCTCTCCGGATATCCTTGACATGTTGCTTCCCTCCACTCAAGATTCTAATGTTCTTCTTTCGCCTGGTCCTGCCGTTTCTCCTCAACTCCGTTTGAAGTCTCCTCCTTCGCTGCCTGCACCTATTGAAGTTACAACCACTCCTGCCTTCCCAAAAAAGTCCTATGCTCAAGCTGTTAAAAAAAATCCTTGCTAAATGCCCCTTCTGCGAACTAAAGTTTTATTCTCAGTGGACTTGTGACCTGCATATTTCTGAAATTCACAATCCAGAAACAATAATCAAAGACTATAACCCTCCTGACTCTCAACTTCCGATTATAACTGAAAAATGTCCTGCTTCATCTAGTAAATCAAGTACTAAAAACAATGCTCCGAAACTCGACCAATCTGGCTCTAAACCTCGATCTCAAACTACCTCTAAATCTAAATCTTCCTAAAAACCCTACTATCAGCTCCAATAGACGACCATATGTTCCTACGGCCACTTCTTTCCACAGAAAAATCCTTTCTCATGGTGAACTGGAGAAGCCTCTTCCAAATTGCAGTTTTTTCCCCAGTTACCTCCATATCAGTTCTTCTGTCGACACTGTCAGGAGTATTTTCCCTCCGAACAGTCGTTGGCAGATCACATCAAATCAAACCACAATATTTTGCTTAACATTTCTGGTTCACAATTTCATTCCAAAATTATTCCAATTTCTGATTCACCGCCTGCCTCAACTTCCAATAAACCTACAAAAACTACACTTGTCGACAACTCCACAACTCTCGTCGTTCCTCAAGTGGAAGACCACATAGATCTTGTTTCTCCTGTGAAGGCCTTCCTCGAAAATTTTTACATTCCTGATCCTGATAAGTTACAAACAAATCCAATCAGAAAAGGTTGTCTCCTTCCTAACATAACGAAAACCATTAAAGACAATAGCCAATCTGACTCTTCCCCCTCTGCTGATGCCACAATTCAAGTCTCCGCAGAGATCCACAAAAAACCTGATTCTCAACCTTCTCCTCCGCGACAGTGCTCCCTATGTGACTTTGTGGCCAAGAAGAAAGTCGGTCTCCGTCTACACTTCTACAAAGAACATAGGTTTCAAATTATCCCTCCACCCACTCATCTTGCGGACTTTTCTGAGACAATTGATGTCCTCCCTTCCCAGGAAGATCCTCCTCCTGTGATCGGAATACTCAATAAACCAAAGAAAGTTTCCTTCAAGATGCCAGATGCCACGCCAACGCTTCCTGCCACTTTTGCTGCTTCCCCTCTGCCTCCTGATGTCTTGCCTCCTGCTCCTGGTCTTTCGGATGTTGACCCAAATTTTCAGACTCCTCCTCCGCGTCGTCAAATTCCTATTCTTCCAACTGTTCCTGTTCCTCCAGTCAAGTTCGTTTCATTCGAAAACAAAATGCTTAAATTCTACTTCCCGTTGCAGAAAAAACTTAGTTGTCCGGTGCCCAATTGTTCGGCGTCTTTTGGCACCAAATTGTGATACCTGACTAACTCCTCACTTAAAAAACACTTAAACGTTTTCCATAAGTCCAAACCTTCTAAAGTTGAATATTTTTGTACCATCTGTGATTCCAAAATAAATAAGTTACCATCTAAGCATAATTGTTTAGTCAATAACCTGATTTTACCTTCTGATCCTGTTGACGACGAGGTGTTGGTCTGCGATCAGTGTCCGGACTTTTCTGCCAGCTCTGCAATTGCTAAGTGAAACCACCTCGCTTTTCACCATAAACAAAAAATTTTGGAAGATAAGACACCACTAATTATCCCTCCTTCATCCAAAATTAAGAAAAATAGACGAAAAAGAATTCAAGTTTTATCTGAAGGCCATCCTGGGGACACCCCCCTTGCTCGCCCTCAAAGGAATTTAGATGCTCCACCTCCTGCAGAGAAGACGAAAACCTCCCTTTGCAGGAGAAACTTGATTTAGAACACTTTTCCCTACTTTTCTCCTTCGTTGAGCCTCTTGATGCACTACTCGATGTCGATGAAATCGATAATGTTCTTCCCACCTTTGAAAACATTGTTTCTGACATCGTCAGTGTCATCCAGGAACATTTCAATCTATCCAGGCCAACTGCTTCTAATAAAGACAAAAACAAAACTACCTTTAAAGCTTTTGATCCTCAGGATGCCCAGAGGGTTCAAAAACTATATCATTGGAACAGGAAACGCTGCATCAGGAACATTCAAAATCCAGTGTCTTCCCGATGTTCCATTTCTAAAATGAATTTATCAAATCACTTTTCAAATATTTGGTCTCCTTCTACTGTTCCCATCGACTTTCCTTCCGTTACGCCGCCAGATCTCCTTCCTGTTTTTGACTATCTATCTCCGGAGATGGTGTTTTCTTGTCTTCAGGGGTGCGAAAACTCCGCTCCAGGCCCTGACCTTATTACAAACACTGGAGGGAGATTGATCCGCGTGGGATTGTTTTATCAAAAATTTTTAATATTTGTATTAAAATCAAGAAGATTCCTCCTTCCTGGGTGAGTGAGTGAGTGACTGTAGGGTTTAATGGCGCAAGAGCCAAAGTAGGCTATGCTGCGCCAAACAATCGTTAAAATCAATTCAAAAATATTTTAAAAATATAAAAATTTGATGCATTGAGGAAACAGGATAAAAGGTAAAATTTCAAATTTGGTGTAAAAGGCCAATATGACGTAAAAAGGCAAATAAATTATAGTGGGGTTTTTCCCCCACCAAGTCAGATAGATTTAAAACAGATGAATGAAAAAAAGTCCGGCGATGATGATCAAACACCGGACAGTCAATTAAAATATGATGAATAGAATAAAGGACATGGCAGGAAGGACAGTCGGGAGCACCCTCCCCAAATAAAAGATGTCTATGGGTAAATCGAGTATGTCCAATGCGAAGGCGAGTCAATCTGACATCAGCTCTTCGCATTGGAAATACAGGCCATTCTCCGATGATCGGCTTCACCGAGTGTAATTTATTGTTAATTTGTAAATTCCACGATTCCTGCCACGACTGATGAATGAGATTAAAAATGTGACGTTGTATGTCCTCAAATGGGACTGTAAGCTGCAGAGGATTCGTTGCCGAACGTGCAGCCGAGTCCGCTTGTTCATTTCCTATAATACCTACATGACTAGGTATCCAGCAGAATTTTATAACATAACCCCTGCTATAAAGCTGGCAAATAATGTCAGCAATTTCAACCACAATAGGATGACTGCGATCGTCAATATGTACCAATGTTTCCAGGACGCTCCTGCTGTCAGTATATACAACGAAATTTCGAGAACTGGATGTCTCGACTAATCTAAGGGCACAGTAAATGGCGACTGCTTCGGCAGTGTAGACACTGCAGGAAGAGTCGAGCCGGTAACTGTGCCTGAAGTCGTTCGAAACGACACCACAGCCGACGTATCCAATTCCTTTCGATCCATCCGTGTATATAGGAATAAAATCCTCATATTGACAGCGATGGAAAGCAAAGATTCTCTGGAGAACAATGGGACATGTGGTGTTCTTGCTGTAAGAAGCAAAGGGGTTATGATAAATAAACTTTGGAATATTCCAAAGCGGAAATTTAATAAAATTTCGTTGCTGAACATCCAAGTCATGTAGGCCGAGTTCCTCGATGAATACCTTCACCCTCTCAGAAAAAGGCCGGATGAAGGAAGGACGAGCACTGTACAGTCTCCTTAAAGACGGGCTGGTATTAATGTTTTGTGATGGATGAGATGGCAGAGATGACATTTTGAAATAATAGTAGAGCGACAGTTTCAGGCGCCGCGAAGCCAAAGGTAGCTGGTTACAGATGACATAGAGACTCTGCACAGGTGATGTTCGAAACGCTCCTCAGCAGATTCTCAGAGCATTATGGTGGACTGGGTCAAGTTTCCGCAAGGTAGTTTTGCAAGCAGATCCGTAGACGATACATCCGTAGTCGATCCGAGACAGAATCACCGACTGATACACTCGGTGTAATGAAGTTCGATCCGCTCCCCAAGAGGTGTTGGACAACACCTTCAAGATGTTGAGGGATTTCTCACACTTCTTCCGCAGATGTAAAATGTGCGGAAGGAAAGTGAGTTTGCGGTCGAAAATTACTCCTAGGAAGCGGACGTCTGGGACGACAGGAATTGACGTATTACGGATTGGAATGTCAGTATCGGGATGGAGACCCCGTTTCCTACAAAAATGCACGCAACTACTCTTGCTGGGAGAAATACTATGCCCATTAGCATCACACCATGTAACCAGGTTATTGACTGCGGCCTGAAATCGTCGCTCAATGATACGTATTGACGATCCTTCGCAGGAAATCTGCAGATCGTCAAACGTATAATGAACCATGTACAGATGGTTATAGATGAGAAAGTATAGGTGACAGATGACAAATAAAAAGAGTGGGGCTCAAAATACTCCCCTGAGGAACTCCTTCAAATTGAATAAAAGATGAAGATAAAATATTAACAAACCCGTACTTTAAACGATCTAAAGGATAAAAACATTTTAATAAAAAGAGGTAAATTGCCTCTCAGACCATAATCGTAAAGAGTGCGCAGAATCCCATAGCGCCACGTACGGTCATATGCCTTTTCGATATCAAAGAAAATAGAAACCAAATGATTCCTCCGTACGAAAGCAGAACGAATCTGACTTTCGAGTAGAAGGATGTTATCTATTGTGGATCTTCCTTTACGTAAGCCGCTCTGAAACGGAGGAATGCATTGATTCTATTCCAAATGATATACGAGACGGGCATTGAACATACGTTCTAGCGTCTTACACAGGCAACTCGTCAGAGCGTTAGGCC
>BMAW01044638.1:0-16858 GCA_019974015.1 Nephila pilipes
CCTCTTGTGCCATAACTAGATTCAATTATTAAACACTAAGACACAACAACTAATCAAAGAGACACTAGAACAATATTTATGGAATTTATTAACTTATATTTACTTTGAAAACAACTCACTATGCTCTCCTGGGGAATATTTCAAGTAACTAAATTGAACCCACCAATAGTAATCTAACAGACTCTTACCAGTAATCCTTCCTCGACTGCAATTTAGATTCTGGATCAACTGTTGAAAACAGCAGTAATTAAACCTCTTGCAACAATCTTTAATTTAACCCTCTATTTCAACCTCTATTTCCACTTCTCCTTCAGCTTATCTATAACTTCAGCTTCATTTCTCGTTCAGCCTCTCTATCGCGACTTTCAGTCGGAGTTTATATATTTCCTAATATTCCCTCTTCACTTCATTTATACCCGCTTTACATAATCACGTTTCATTTTTAGTTGGGCAAAGGTTGTTTAGCAAAAGCAATCAATCCTAATTAAAAGTCCTCAAGGTTAGTGAAGAGAAACCAATGTCACAAATGAATATGTTCGAATGAAAAAATAGTAAGAATTTATATTACTTTTTGCTACAGAGAAGAAACAAATTTATTAATAAATAAACGTTACCAGAATTAAATATTTTAAATATTATTTTTAAATGTATAATTAAATAGCTATGTCTAGTGATTGGTTAATATTAATTGTATTTTCAGTATATAGTTACATGCAATGTGTGCATTTAATGATTTATGTTTTAAAACTAGTATGCTTGTTTTTGAGAGAAGATAAAAATTGCGATGATTGTGGCGATTGAGATATAATTGTAATTGATTGATATTTTTCAAGATAAACATTCAAATATGCTTTATTTTAAGAAATCTGTTGGAATAACTATGTACTGATCTCAAAAAGTTAAAATGCATTTAGCCTTTTGCATCTAATTTTTAGTAACTAATAGGAAACATTAAATTTTTTAAAATATTTTTTAAACAGTTTTTGATGTACTTTTTTTCCCAATATGATCATTTGGAATGAGTTAAAAGTGAAGAATTATTTTTTATGAAAAAAATTATCTTTTTGATGATATAAAATTCAATATTTATGAGTTAAAATTAAATATATTAATTTTAATAAGAAGTATGCCCCCCCCCTTAATTTGTAAAGTATTACCTGCATCTACGTATCATGTTGTTAGAATTACATTATGGGAGAATGAAATGGATAGCAACGTCCACACATGGAACAATTCTTGTTCTTACATATTTAACGACCTCTGAGGAAAACTGGCTAGGAAGCATTCTTAAATATTCTCTACAGCCTTACTATCCTGAGATTAACCTGGCTATTCACCATCCTGATCCTCAAGATATTCGTTTATGAGTTTGTCTTGGTGAGGTAGAAATTATCATCTATTAGAATAAAATTATTATAATTAACAACAGCGCATAGGGATATAAATGAAGCAAAGATCTGATCCTTCTATTCCATAGCAGTACGAGATCCTGTTTGACATACATGAAATCACCCAGGGAGATTTCATTCTAAGCCATGATTTTACTTCCCATACATCTGTAATTCTCAGTAATGTTAGATCCTATGCGTTATTCTTCCAGGTCAGCACATTTATTGACACAATCTCAGAAGTAAAGAAGGACTCATCTGTGAGAAGTACAGATGGTCGTTGCTGTCTGGTCCAGGTAACTTACTTTCATTCCTTCTGTAAACTTGAAATTTTGCGTCGCCTATTAAGAGTGCAGTGTGCAATGTCCTTCACTTTATATAAGTGTGCTCATAGTAGCAGCAGATATTTAAATTCCTGTTTCAGCCCAATAATATAAAATGAAATAATTCATAACGTTCATTGTCTAGAAGGTGATAGTGACTGAAATTTGTGATTGACTACTTTACACTGAAGTTTTAGATTTGAAATCCATCTTAAAGGCTTTAGACATAGCTATGAGACGCATTAAGATCTTGGATGTATGAGCTTGTTGTAACCAAATTTACGCCTCAAGCAATTAAGTTAGCGACAGAACTGACACCTCGAGTACAGGTAATATGTTTAATAATGTATTGAAAATATTCTTTATGATAAACCATTATAAACAAATTGCTGTAAAATTATGGTAATGTAATTATATAGAATTTGTAGAGATATATTTTTTGAATGAAGTATAAATATTCATATACTTTATTTTATACATGTTTGAAATGGTAACTTTAATATTGAGAAATAAGTAGTTTTTTCGTGTTATATACTTGTATCCTTTCTCAAGTTATTTACATCACAATTTGCTTATTCCTTTGTTATTACAAAATAGTTCTTTCTTCAAACAATAAATCAAATATGAAAGTCTTAAATTAAATTCCGTTTTTCAAATTTGAAAGTTCCTACTTGTATCGTTATCTTACTCAAATCAGATATGCATGTGTACATTTTCTTCCTCAACTTTTATGTTTTATCCTTCTAAACAAATTGAACAAACAAAGTCTGTAAAACGATGTGAGGCTCAGAGGGAAATTTATGAATTTTGGAACGTTTTTTTTATTGCTTTACTGATATGTGTTTTTCTTTCCTTTTATTTTATCATGTTGTTCCATTTGCTCTTGAGTATAAAAGAAAAACATTTAAGCACAATCCATTATTCTACCTTTCAATTGAAGATTTCTGCATAAAATCATACAAAAAAGCATATGTTTTCTTATTGGGACATACGTTAGTTTTAGTTAATATATTTGTAAAAACCAATTTTCATCAAAATAATTACAATCGAAAATTGTGTTTAAAATATTAATTAAAAATATTTTTACAGTTGAATAGATACCATCTTCCGATTTCTTAAGAAAAATACTTTTTTCTACTAAAAATAAGTTCATTATTAAAAATTTTAATAACAAAACTAGAAGAAAACTATTTTAAAATATTTCTTCAAATTGTTAACATGATTCACCTAATAGTTCAAATATTTGAAAAGAGATTCATTTCCTTTATGGAAAAAAGAAAATTTGACATTCTTTTTTTAAAAATTGTCACACGTATACATAAGAAAAAAAATCAAAACATAATGTAGATATTTTAAGATATTACGAAATGTTGAATGATGAGTAAATGGAAATTATTTAAGATATTACGAAATGTTGAATGATGAGTAAATGGAAATTATTTAAGATATTACGAAATGGTGAATGATGAGTAAATTGAGATATTTTAAGATATTTCATGAGTAAATGGTAGATATTTTAAGATATTACTAAGTTTCTGAACTCATTTTGAGCTAGACATTAACACATGGTTGTCTTGCAATTCCAGCTATCCTCTGCTTACTTAAATATTTCATTTCATTCTTTGCATTAATTAATTTTGTCAATGTTTCAAAGGCATTCATTATTTTATCCAAATTACAGAAAGTTAGAAAGCAAAAGGTCTCAAAATTCTATTATTGTTAAATATTAAAAATGGTTTAAAATTGCTTACATACATGTTTTCATTTATTCCTTTGCATTGATATTTTTAAATGTCTCAAATGCCTTTATTATTTTAACAAAATTACAGAAATTTGGAGAGCCAAAGGTCCTTGTATTTGGAACTACTATTATTGTCAATTATTAATAATGGCTTAAAATTGGATACAGTATTTAAAACAGCAATTTATCTACAAATAAAGTTAACATATGAAAAAAGGTAAGGAAATATATTTTGCTTTTATTTTACTTGGAATGGTTCTGAATATTCTGATTTAACTACATGGACCAATAAAAAAATGAAGATATATTTTTAACGTTATTAAAAGTTTAAAGAAAAGTTTATATGTATAAATAATAAAGCAATATTAGCATCTGCATTCATTTTTCTAAAATCTATATTATCAACATATTATATTTTTAAATTTTGCATGCGAAACTAAATTCGTTGATTTAATCAAATTTCCTTACATTTTTTATAAACAACAATATTCTAGAAAATGGAATCAGTCCTTAAATTAATTTCATCATTGTAAAACTAACCATTTATATATCATTTATATAGTCAAAAAAGAAAAAAAAATTACATACATTAAAACTTCAAAGTATTCCAAAGTAAGCATAGACGCCTCCTTCAATAGGCATGTTTTATATCTTACAGATGAATAAGTTTCAGATATATTTATGAGTTAAGCTCATTCCAAAACATTTTGCATGCCTTTTCAGTGGAGACCAACAAGTATAACTGAATAACTATATGCATAACCTCAAGGTATATCAAAGCAAAAGTTTCTCATATTTTTCTGTTAACCCGTTTCCATCCACGGAAATTGATAGACTTTCAGACAATTTATAAAGTAATGTAAAATCTAGCTTCTGAAGATTTCTGTACACATTTCTAAGGAGAAATGTCAAATATATCTGTTTTTGCAATCCCCTAATACATAAATCACAGGGCCTTATTCTAAGCTATTTCCTCCACAATAGTCTCAGTAATATTTAAAATTATTGGAGTTGCATTTTATTTATGGCCTCACATAATTCAAATTAATATTCTTCCAGTCTTTTCTACATGAACAAAACTATTTGATTTCATGCTTTTAATTATTTTAACGGTAATTATTGTTTGTATTTCCATATCTACATCTACATAGAAGTATCAATGTCTTCCTTCAACATTAATTATATCGTGTCCAAAGGTGTATACCATGCAATCATGCTTTAATTAAAGTTCTGAAATTCCTCATAAGGCTCTGTAAGAATGACAATTTAAGTGCAACTAACTTGTATGTATCCTACATTCCTTCTGAGTCGTTAAATGACTACCATGTTCATTTGGGAAGTTGTCTGGAAATTTAGTATTTGGCTAGTTAACCACCACTCAGCGTGGACACTAGCTAATAATCAGCGCCCTTACCCCAATTGATACAAAAACAGATATGGGCACCACATGATGGAATTTCTTAGGCCCGACTATATTTTACCTTTAACTAATCCTGTATGCGGATACTAATGATTTCTCGTATGCACTTACTGTTACGTAGAGTATGATACAACTTAGCAGGGGTTACTTATGGCTTTTAAAGAAAACGTGAACATATTGATAAGATTTCTTCAAATTAATTTCTGGACTTCTAATAATAATTGTAATTTAAAGTTAGTACATTTACTATATCAACATGATAAATATCATTATTTCCCAGATAAATTCCTTTTTCTATACTCCCCACTTGCTTCGAATCAATTGCTGTTATTTTTCATATCGAGTGAAATTAGTGAATTTGTATTAAATAATTTCTTATAAAACTAAAAGAATTTTTTTTTCTTGAAGCAATATATCACAAAAATTATTACGCTATGAATTCACAAGGAGTAAAATACTTGAAATGATTCATTTCTTAGATATAATTGGAATATTTCCCAGAGAAAGTACCCTCACTGCGGGTTGGAATATAATTGGTTTCTTTCCAAGTTTTAGTTTCTTTATTTCAGGAAGATGCATCGGATGGAAAATAATGCTTTCTTATTGAATTAATAGGCTCAACACATTTCTCTGGGAAAATATGTAATTCTAAATTCTATATATATCTATATATATATTTGTATTCTGCAACTCCTTCATTGTAAAATTAAACTTCTTTATGAACCCCAGCTATTCTCCATAATTTGAGTCTTAGAAAGACATCATAAAAACGATGAGTAGCATGTAATGAGTTTGGGAACAAGAACATTTTTATTCGTTATTGGATGGAAAACTTTTGATAATGCACTGATTACATGATTTGAATAGTTAAAATGATTTGAAATACGTGAATAAATGTTTTTTAAATGATAATGTTATCCTTAGATGAAACGCTATGCTATTTACGTCTGTTAATCATGGAGCAATTACATAACATTTCCGATTTTTATCTTTTATTAGCTTTAGTTCATGCCATTAAACTACGGAAGTAGATAAATGGAAATTCTATCATGTATTTTCGCAGAAAAATTGCATTTATTATATGCTATTGTATTGTTTGAACTGTTATTGTTATATATGTCAGAAAAGATAATTTCCGTTACGCTTTTAAAATCAGTTCCTATTATTGTTTTACTAAACATACGTTTTATACACTAATTTTAATATTACGATAAAATTAAATCAAATTCTTTTTCAAGAATGATGAAATAAAAATGCAAAATAAACTATATGTGTTCGTTGTACATTTTTGAGTGTTTCCAAAGAATTGTTTTCGAGTTTTACACCATTTAGAACAGTATTACAATTTTAAAGATGGAATCTTATAATAATTTTAGAAAATTTTGCTTTATAGGAACGCAAATTTCAGGTATTACTGAATGTTAATTGCTTTGAAAAAAAAATCAAAATATAGTCGAATGCAGTGAACAATTTTTATTTTGGCAATAGCTTTTTATACGTGTTATACAATTCAGAATATCATAATATTTCAACTAATTTGAAATATAAAATAAATCTTTTTATTCTATTTAAATTTGATATGTAAAGTACTTTCATATGCTTTAGTAAGGGAATCCATACAGAGTAAGTGATTTTAAAATTTGCAAAATCAAATAATTATCACTTTATTTACTTCAAGCATAATGTATTGTCATTTATCACACAGTAGCTTCCAAACATATACTGTAATAAAAAAATGAATAAGAATATATATTGTTTTAATTTAATTAATGTATTTTGAAAATGTTTGATGTACATCTTTATAACTCTGAAAATAATATAATACTTCAAAGCTTCAATTAAACCACATAACATACGTAATACAATAATGCAAAAGGAACGAAACTTCATATATGATTAGTGACATGATAATATGATTATTGAGTTTCAATCATATTATGATCATTAAAATATACTTATTTAGAGAAATACTATTATTCAAAATTTAATAACTCTATAATTAAAAGAATGGCCCGGTATAAATTATTATTCACTTAAAATTTAATTAAGATTTATACAATATGCGCGTATCCAATTAGAATGCATATGGATGATGTTATATCAGATATTTAAAATATATATCTAAGGCAAATTATTTCATTGTACCAAAAATATTTATGACTTATGATAGATCTGCTATATTTGTGACCGTATCTTTATTACCTTATTTGTCTCTCATCTTAAAAATTAGACAAATCGCAAAACCCAAAGTACAACTTAATTCCATGCACAGATAAAGAAATTAAAATAATATCAAAAAACTCATTTTTGGAATCTAATCAATTCCTTTTCAAAATTTTATTTACTACTTCTCTATTAAGGAGGATATTCTATATTAGTTCACTGTACCTTGCCGCGGGTATTAACAACTTCTCTAAGATATCACTCTTACCGTAATATGCTACGATTTAATCCACAATAGAGTTAACTTGATCAAATAGTCCTGGGTCCTAGTCTTTATAGATCCCACGGACACGTAACTCCCACGCATAATCTTAGGCTTCAGACTAGCAATCTTGCTATTACTATAATCTTTCTATATCTCTATCAAATCCATTTCATATATCGCTAATCTCAGATGTCTATCAAAGGTAGTTTACTAGTAGAACATGTTTCTAATTCATATGGAATAAAATAAAAATAAAAAAAAAAAAAAACTTCAAATCATTTGAAACTCAAGACAAGAAAATGCAATTTTAGTACATTTACACATACTTCTTGGTAATAAATTTTAAATTTTGGGTGTTATTTTTGCTCCGTGTTTTAACACTTCTTAGCAACAAATATAGAGTGATTCAGAAAAGACAAACACTTTAAAAGATGATAATATATACTAGTACAAACAATTTTCATCAAGGAATACATGGTGTAAAATGAAACGCAAACGCACTTGCACGCGTCGAAGTGGCTTTTCCAGGACACGCTAAAACCGCATTCCTGCTATGTGTTATCGGGAGAGAAAGAATATCATGCTTGCAAATGTAACCATGGATAGAAGAAGAAATCATAAGTAAATCTACATCACAGTGAATAAAAGATGCCGACTTCAGTCATGTGAAGTTATTCAAATGAGCAATCATTATAACAGTGGTAAAGTATGGGATAATGGCGCACTTGATTAAGATAAAAAAAAAACAGACATTCATTTCCTTTTAGGAGCTGCACACGGAAGTACATAGAGGCAGTTTGAATGAGCGGAGAGCATTTTTTCTCACAGGCAATTGCCCTAACCGAAAGCATTTTTGGACTCTGCAACTCATTGAAAGGGGAAGCTTTTTTTGTTTCCAGATTGATGCAGGTTGTACAGTTACTGCTTACGGTTTCTTCTTCGGTACCAGATTGTAAGTGTATACATGTTGTTGTTTTTCTCCCAGTGATAGATTCGTTTGATTGGAATCCGCACGAGAATCAATGCGGGAGCTATTGGCGATGGACTTCGTAATTTTGAACCTCGGTTAAATGATGAGTACACACTCGCCGAAAGGAAGAACATTGAGCCACGATAGATTTAATGTACTTTAGCCTCGGTTACACGTGCGGGATATAAAATTGATCCAGGCTCGAACCCATGATTCGACGAAAAACGCAGGCTGCAAATCAACGACCACGAAAACTAGGCTACCGCAACCACTTCCTTCTTTTGAAACACAACAGAAAAGTAATTTTAACGTTTATGGATCGTGTTACGTGAGTTTAACATCAGACAATCTATTATTTCATGAAAATTGTTTATTTAGGTGTATTTAGGTGTAAAATCTAACTTGTTAAATTTTTCACATATTTTCCGAACCTCCTGTATACGTAATTCATGTTATACAAACAATGAAAAAGAAAATTGAAGTAGTATTAAATTTTCGATGATACTTAGGCACGGAAAAAGAAAATTGATATTGATTGTTTTTATAAATATTAAATGAAACAATGCAATTTAATGAAGTAAACGAAAAGGGAATACATCAAAGATAAATCTAAGTAACTCTCAAAATAAAATAAAATGCTATTTAAACAATAGCAATTGTGAAAAAAATTTTAATCTCGGCTTTTTACCCCGAATTTTATAAATATTATACACTTTTTAGATATTTATGAATTATCACTCACTATGTTCTTTTTTAGAAATACCCTTTTAAATTTTTAATTTAAGAAATATCGATTTTTTAATCGGTAAGTGAGAGCTACAATAAAGTGTGAAGTAAAATAACCTTTGATCAGTAAAATTAAATAACTGCATTTAAGTTTAATCAGATGACATAGATACAAGCATAATGAGTTGTAAGCTGTAATTTTGCTATATATCAAGAATATATTTTAAGAATAATGAACAGTATTAGAGTACAGTATCAGTAGATGTAATTTCATCATAGAACAATTACAAATATCTTGCAGCAATTTTCATAACTTCACTGCTTCTATTGTTTCCAAATTATAAAATGCTAAATAATTCTTTTTTTTTTGTTTTTCAGTAACCAATAAAACTACATTGAAAAAATCATCTCTACCTTTATTCTTGTTGATTTTCAAATACAATATCGTTTGTAAATTATATTTATCAACGATTTATCAAGAAAAGGGAATACAATAACATAATATCCACCAATTATAAACAGTAAACATTACCAAACTTATCAAGTTATTTCTAAAAATGTAATTGAATAAAACTTGTAGATTATTTCTGAAAAAACATGTTACTTAAGCATTTCAGTAATCAAATTGAACATCCAGACAGTTTGATCTTTTTTCTCCTAATCATCAGACAAATAAAAAAAAATGTTTTGAGTATTCTGTGAAAGTAATATTTGCTTTCATTAATTTTCTAACACGAGACCAATAAAAACTGCTTTTGATGATACGCTCCGCTACACGCAATCTATCCATTAACTTACTTTAAAGATTGTTTGAACTGTCTATCACGATTTTATTCTATTTTTGTCCCATTTTTTGTTCCTTTAGTCTTTATGTCTCAAAGTACTTAGCAATATTCGTTATGTAATCAGCACTGTCCAACGTGTCAAGAAAAAAATTAGACTAAAAATAAGTAAATGGCTGACAAAACTTGCTTGAAGTCAAAGACATATATGTTTTTAAGGCTACACAGTACCCTAAAAATGACAAATTTATCGAAAAATTTTTTTTTGCATTTTCCTGTAGCCCATACATTTGGGAATCTTGGCCCCAAATCTTAGATCTATTAACCAATTAGTTTTTAAGATATTTGAAGTTTTCTGAGCATTGTCAGTCACTATTTTTGACAGCTGAGGGGGGCGTGGTTAGTTTCGGTTTCATTTTAAAGCATTTTTCCATTCTTAAATTTAATTAATTACTGATATTTTTTAAATAATATCGATACTTGCAGAGAAGTAGATATTAACTTCAACTTTCACTACTAAAATCATTAATGTTTGTTTATATTTTGAGTTCTTGATGTGCTTATAGTTACTTAGCCAAAATTGATTAGAAAAGGTATTTCTCAAGACCAATATTTATTCTGCATATAATTTATATAAGTTAAAAGCTATTTTAAATTGTTTAAGTGAAGTTTTTTCTGTTGAGAAAATGCCAAGGACAAAACTTTCGCAGCTTGAGAAGAGAATCAACATTTCTAAGAGATGGAGTACTGCTGATAATGACAATGCTAAAAACCTGCTTTAGTGGATATAACTACAAAACTTCAGAATACTTCTGCTACATATAAAAGTATCTTTCAAATTACATTATAGTGGATACTGAATGTTTGTTTACAGATAATTTTGGAATATTTGTAAGCAATATTTGCCATAGTGTATCTTTAAAACTTTGCTATGGTCAAAGAAATAGATTTGCATATAAAGTGAATGTTGTATGTGTTAATTGTGACCAAACCTAGAGTGAAACATGTTCATAACAATTAATTGATGCTATATTACATCAAATATCAAATGTTAGCAAGCATCAATTTTTTAATGTTCCATTTGATGTAAATATGATATTAGTGCAAGGTATGTTAAGTTTGTGACTTGGCTACTCATCGTTGGAAAAATTCTGCATGCATATGAATTGAAATATAATGTTTAGTAAAACTTAAAAGACATTATGAGCCAAAAGTTCTGATTGGACATCTTGTTGGGTCAAATCAGCCGTTGCTTTATATTCGTAAAGATGTCATTGAGGCGTAGGGCTCAAGGAATGATAAAGATATAGTCGGTATTGGAATGTCATATGATGGAAGCTGGTTGACAAGAGAACATACGTCAACGTCAAATATCGGAATAGGATATGTTATCGACTTGCTGACTGGCTTTGTGATAGACTACGAAGTAATGTCAAAGCGACGTGGAGAATGTGAACAGACTAAATTTGAGCTTGGAGAAGAAAGTGCTGAATTTCGTATTTGGTACAAAGGACAACAAAATGTTTGTAGTACAACACATGTCGTATCATCTAGTGCAATGGAAGTAAATGCAGCTGTGAAATTATGGGAAAGATCTGAGAGTATTAGTTTCCGGGACACAATCTTGCTCTTTGACTCTTGGTGTTTTTACCAGTTATCATTAGCACGTGGAAAAAAATCAGGTATTCACAAAGATTGGGTAAAAATAACAATCAACGAAGAATATTTGCCCAAAATCTTGCCTATTTATCAGAGATTAGCATCAACTGAATTATAAAGCACATGTGTCAGAGGTTTGACACACAATTCTAATGAAGCATTATATTCGATGATATGGGACAAATATTCCAAAGAAAATACAGCTTCTAGGAGTCGTGTTGATTGCCATGTCTAGTGCAATACCTGAATTTATTGTTGGAACATTAAAAGCTCTAAAAACATTTCAGGATGCTAATTGAATTTGTAACAAGTTTGTCATCAGAACATTTAGTGTACTTTACTCATTGTAGGAGAACCTATTTCAGAAAGAAAAGGAAATCTGCAAATTTTAAAGTTGCGCAGAAAAAAATAAAATTTGCTAAATTGCGTCGATTTAAAATTCAGAAAAAATTAGGTGCTATGTACAAACCTGGTAGTTTTTAACTTTTTTTAAACTTTTATTTATATCATTATTATTTTTTATAAGTGTATTGTGTTTTAAAACTTTTGTGAAATTATTATGTTAACTTTAAGCTGAATTATCTGTCATCGTAAAAAATGCTATATCGATATTTTGCAAAAACATATTTTGAATAAATAAAAATATTTGCCATAATATTTAATTAAAGTAGTGTTTTCATATATTATATAAGTAGTTAAATAATATATTAAAAATTTAGATCTTTGCAAGTATTATTAGTTTTTGTTTTATGCCTTTAAAAACTTTAAATGCATTTTTCTCAGACTTTTATTTTTGAAGATGTAAGTGTTTTCTAATCCCTAAGGCTTTTTTTTTGTTCAAGATAGAGTCTTGAAATTTTTTATACATACTGAGATATATGTGTTCTATAAAAGTTAGTATGGATTTAGGTCTGGGATCCCTAGTTATTTTTTTAAAAAATGTTAAAGTTAATATTTTAAAAATTTTCCTGTTTTTTCCAGGTTTAGCTAGAAAAATAATTATTAAAAATCAACAAGGGAACAGATTTTCAAATCCATACTAACTTTTGTTTGCAATAATGTATGAAATATAAATCACTCAAAATAATTAAAAAATTTCAAAAATTGTGTATTTTATAAGGGTTTAAAAAAACTTCAAAATTTTTACATTTTTTTAAATTTTAAAATAAGGACTAGTTAAATTGACTTTTTATTTTCAGAATCAGTTTAATAATATAGTATGAAAACAATACATAAGTTACTTTTAATATTACTGTCTCCAAAAAAAATTTTTGAAAAAGAGTACCGTGTAGCCTTAACGAAACGAAATATAGAACACTCACCTTTCAAGAGATTAATATTTGATAGCAATGCAAATGTCTTGCGTTTACAAAAAGTTATCCAAAAGAAAAGGCAGTTCTCCAAAAGAAACGGCGATTTCGTTTCATAGCATTGAAAAAGAATGTATCATGTTTCGTTATAAAGTTAGCTATAATGGGCTTGTAAACAGAGTATGGCTCTCACAGACGAGTGATGGGACTCTCTTGCAAATAAAATATTTGCATGAAATATAGTAAGCTAATACTATACTTTTCATCCAAAAGTAATAAATTTATTTTATTATCCATTACTAAGTTATTGTTAAATTTAAGCTGATTAATGTACAAAAGTGATAGTTTCATTTAATTTATTGTTAATTGAGAAAATTAATAATGTTATTTGAGAACACTAAAAAGCTAAAATTTTGAGCAAATTCTAAAAGAACAATTTTATAAAGCAAATATTTAAAAATAGATGTGTTTGCGAATGTTTTATTTTTTTTCTTCTCCTTAGCAGTTAGCTGGCCAAAGTTGGTTGATGACTTGTTAGGGCTGTTCGCATAAGATCTTTTAAATTCAAAATATTTGAAAAAAATCGATGTTAATATTTAATAAATTTATGCTGTATACGAACACTCACAAAAATACAGAGTGCCAAAAAACGAAATTAGTTTCAGTACATTTTTTTTTTTGTTAAAGGTATTTTTCCCAGAGCTTGTTTCCAAAATTTCACATGTATTGATTGACATGTTTTAAATCTTCATCTTGAAGTTTCTGTAACGCAAGCTCTACAACCGTATTATCTACAACACTAGCGGGGAAAAGGAGATCCTTTGTTCTATTTATTAATAAGAAAATAATTTTTTTATAAATGTAAATGATGACTTCAGTGCTCTTAAATCACTAAATTTTTTTGTTATATCTTCTGATAGTCTATTCAGCTTATATGTAGGATCTGTCCTTATGATTCTGCAGCCAAGTAATATTTGTAATAAATTTATAAGTCATAGGTAATGAGAGAAAGTTTTATGAACCAGGTCTTCTATTATTTTAATTTTGTTTTAAAATAAGAAGACACCCTATAATGATTAAGAATACATTTACCAATTCTTAAAACGATAAATTTTGTGATGTTAAATATTTTATTAAATCTGTTAAAAACAGTTAGAATCTTTGATTTCTGGGAAGGATTTTGTTGCTTCAACAGTAAATTGTTTAAATAGTTCTAAAAAATTTAAGAATTTAGATTACTGCTTATTTGTGGTTTAAGTTCGATATCCGTAGATTCTTATAAGAACTGACTCAGTAATAAGTAGTTCTCTAATTATTTTTGCAAGTTACTTACAACATCTTAAAAATAACAAAAATTCTCCTTTCCGAAGTAGGTCTTAAAGCAAGAATTTATTCTGTAAATTTGAATGGTAACTTATTTTCGGAATATAAACAGAAGCAATTATCGAAAATATTACTTTTAAAAAATACCTTTCAATTTTGCTTGAGAAATATTGAAAACCATAATACATTTGACTTCCGTTGTTACATCTGTCTCTTTGATAAATACTGACATAACTCTGATTTTGAGATCTTAATTTTGATTTTGAAGAGGATATTTTAGTCCTTTTAAATGTACGACCTGTAGGGAATTGTTTGCTTAAAGAACAATGATTTGATTGGTAATATACCTTAATATTATTTGCCTTGAACTATAATCAAGTTGCTGAACAACAAAGAACAAATTCTTTTTCACGCTCGAATTAATTTCTCCTGTTCTCCTATTTATATTTGCTTTCCTAGGTAACATAATTATTTCTTTAGATGGAAATTTTTAAGAAGGAAACAAGTAATTTTCTATTACCCATAAATTAACATATAGAATTTAAAAAAAACAATAATATTAAATCATAAGTCTATCAAATTATATCATTCGTTGAGGACAAACCATAATAAATAAATTATACACATAATAGAGTTTGAAGTGTTTTTATGGACGCCCCCTCAGCAACAAAATGTTAGCTGTCGATAAATTGCCAAAAGTAGCATCCCTTGATTTTCTGGTTGAATTTGGATTTCATGCAAAGCAGTCTTAAAATTTCTTCATGGAAATTAATCAATTTGGCGATTTTCAAAGTCGTGGTAAGAATGTGAACATCCACCAGGCAATCATCTGAATAAACCGTTTTTTGAAACATTCATTCCTGAAAGTGGCTTCGAAGATTATGTAGCTTGTTCATTCCTGTTATATTATGAGCTGTATTTAAAACCTAAATTATAAGAACTGTTAGACAATATCTATCTTGCAATTTTCTTTTATTTAAGCTAATAAGAGATGTAAAAGTATATTTTACGTTACTCGAAATAAATATATAAAATGGCTGTGTAATGCAATTATATTTATTTTTGGAAAATAAAATAAAAGTATTCGAAATTTATAGAGACGCTTTGAACAATTGAATTTGAATATAACTTTTAAAATATTAGGGTTATAAATATATTTATAGCTTAAGAGTTTGAATTGATTAATGTATCAAAATGTTGTTCCATGTTTGAATATAATTAGATAAATTATTTTTATGGAATCCAAAGCTTTTCTAAAGTAACAATAAATATCGTTAACCATACATATACCTATTTTTAAATCTAAATTAAAACTTTTCAGTATTTCAAGCTTACATTCATGAGTAATCTTTCACAATTTGTCACATTATTTGCAAAATTCACGAGAATTTTAAATTGAAATATATTTATAGGATTCAGTTCAATTTTTCTCTAATTCTGAAATCTATTTTTCTCCAAAAGTGAAATAAGTTGCTCATTATTCAATTAAAAGCTATTTAACAATCACTCGAAATATGTGCATTAATCACATTTGCATGAATTACATCTTTTATTTGGAAAATACTTATTTTCTGCTTCTTTTGAATTCGTTTTTATCATGACATTGTAACTATATTCTATTTAAAGTTTCTGTTGTTTAGTGTAATTCACTGATTTTAAGATATTTTCTAATTATATAAATATGTACATTGATTTTGTTCCATTAAATTCAACATATATATGTTTCTTAATATTATTTTGTAATTAATTTTTAATTTAAATGCAAAATTATATGAAAATTAAAAAAATAAATTTAACATAACAAATGCTATTGTAAAATTTTCTCATAAAATACATTATTTGGAAATACTTTTAAAAATGTATTAAAATAATAAGAAAATATTTTTAATAAATTCTAAAAAAATAGATGAGAAGTACTAAAATTCCTACCGAAATACTTAAAAAGAAAACTTCTAGAATAAATCATTTCAATATATACCCTCATAAGACTTTCTGGAGCTCTACAATTTAATATCTGGAAATCAACATAATTTTTTGTATAGTAAAGTGATATCGAGACAAAGACCAGTCATTTGATTGTGTGATGTCTGGAAATGACATATTTTGTAAATCTCCCAAAAGATGAGCATCCTACTTGCATTAATTACACTTGTCAATCAATTTGGCCACGAAAGCAGCAACTAATCACCAGAATATGCAAGAAATAACCCATTGAACACACCATGTTATGGGAAGGACTCGTTCAATATATCTTGGCACTAGAGCAATATATGTGATAGCTACTGTCTCAAGTTAGTTGATGTGATTACAGCTTTATGTGAAGACAGTTGGAAGGCTATCATAGGATTGTCATTGGTACAGCCTATAATTAAGACAGCTTGAATGTCTTTCTAGGTGTACGATTCCAATGGATTAGGGATCTAATTGTCTAAGGATAGTTCTCAGGATAGTTACGTTAAGTGGATTTAGTTGCGTTTATATTTAAATAATTATTTGATGGGAGGTTTTGTTGTGATGCTATGATTACTTGGTAGTATTTAGTAGAAATAAAGATGTTTTGTTTTGTTTTGTAAAATTTTGAACTGCTTATTTTTTTAGAATAGAACATAAAATTAAACTCTTATATTTGACTTAATTATTTTAAGGATGTGTTTGAATCAAAAGTTTGAATTTCAAGATTTTTCATGTAAATATGAGTTAGAGTTGTTATTAAAAATTAAAATAAATTAAGCTACTGTGTCAAATAAAATAAATTACACTATAGTATAAAATAAAATAAATTACACTA
>BMAW01044654.1:0-28952 GCA_019974015.1 Nephila pilipes
ATCATTTTTATGTCATTTTTTTTAATATCAATTTTCTAACTACCCCCCTCAATGCGTTGGATAGACTCTACGTTTAGTGTAGATGTTTAATCTTCGACAAGAGGAGAATATTATTTTACCTGATTTTTTAGAATTTAATTTTTATGATTGTAAAATTAATATAGATTTTATCTTATTTAAACTTTTTTGATGATATGAAAGCAGAAGGAGAAGAGAGGGAAAGGTAAAAATGGTTTTTGTTTGACTGGATGTACAGATATGGTCAGCAAACTAGTTCAATACAGGGGAAGTAGGCGGGCAAGTAAACAGCTGATGATCAGCTGAGTAGATGATGATGGAGGTATTGGAGCAAGATGGTTGGCTGAAAGAGGGTATTGAAGGAGTGATAAAGGAATTAATTAAAAGGGTCTGAGTTGTAACACAAAATGTTATGGGGGGATTGGATGGAAATAATTATTGCAAGATTGTTAGGGTAGGGCATGGGTCCCATTATTGTGAGCAAAAATTAGCTGGGCCCTTATTAGAGGATTACTATGATTTGTTAGTCGATAATATAATCTTCTAGAGAGATAGGTGAAGTGTATAATAATAGGAGGGATATTGAGATCCTTGTGTAGACAGAATTTCTGTCAAACCAAGGTGAGTTAGCAATCATGCGGAGGATTTTATTTTGAAGAACCTGATTCTGGCGATCAGAACTGCACAGGTGTACAACCGTGCATTGTTTTGAAGGAAGAGGATCATTTTCTTTTTCAAATAAGGGCGGTTTTTTTTCTTAATTTCTTTGCTCAACCAATGTAATAACAACGCATAATACTCTCTAGTTATTGTTTTTCCTTCTTCAAAGTAATCGGCAGAAAAAATTCCGCTTGCATCCTAAAAAAACGGGGCCATCACCTTCGCGGCCATTTTCACCTTCTTTGCTTTCTTAGAAGCCCGTTCGCCTTCAAAACACTCTGTATTGACTGTTCTTTTGTACCTGGATGCTAAAAGTGCATCCACATTTCGCCCACATGCATCTACGTAGAAATTTGTCAGCATTGGGATGAAAAAAAGTCAAAATTGCATCAGAGTCGACTCCACCGTTGCGTTATTTTCCACTGCGAGTAAACCCATCTTTCCGAGATTTTTTTCACACCCAATATTTCGTAAAAAATTGCGATATATCAGTAGCCGTATCTATTTCGTGTACTTTGATTCATCGATGCGATATGTCATGTTTTGATTGATGATTGCGATATGTCAGTAGCAGTATCGTGCACTCAAAAACATGTCACAGATTTTCTCAATCATTCCGGGAGTACTCACTTCCACTGGATGGCACGCAAGACTTTTATATTTTGTTGATGTACAACCACGTTTAAACTCAGATATCCAAAATAGTTGGAAACACAGGCAATAATAACAAATAACAAACCTTTGTGTTTATTATATTTAAGATCACTAAAACGTTTTTAGCGTCTGGTTATACGTTTTTATTCTTAATCCGTTTTCTTTCTTTCATTTACTCTTTTGTTCCATAATGTGTCATTAAAAAAAGTATAAATGTTATTTGCTAATATAAAGGATAATATCCTGCATATCTTCACTTCTTTGTTTACATAGACCTTCAATTTCCAGTATGATGTTAAGAATCCCTAAATTAGACTTTTTATGTTTTCAATTCTATTTTTTCCGCTTTTTGGGAGAAGTATGGGTAGGGGCATTTGTGATGCATAATTAGCATGAATAATTTTTTTATAATTAACGATTTCAGCAAAGCGATGACAATAATGTTGAAATGAGGAAAAAGTGGTCATTTCCAGTTTTTGAGCACGTAACCACTGGTCCTCTGAATTTTTCCTCGTGAAATAAAATAGTTGAAAAAGTGTCTTTGAGTTGAGTAATATAGAAACGAAAGAATAATTCCCTCTCTTTTTGATGGTACATCCTTTTTGGACGATTCTATTGTCTTCCACTTGAACAACAATTGATAATTTTCCTAATAATTTTCATTGCATTACATCACAATATATTATATTATCCTTACTATAAACCTTGCTTAAGGAAAGTTAACACATAAAGATGACAAAAATCATGCTCAATAAGTCAATCAAAGAGACGTTAGACAGGTACATACTGTATTTATTGACTAATTGCTAATATAACGATAAATATAACAGGCTCTCCCCAGATAATGCCCTAAATATATTAACTCGATCTACCAATAATAAACTAACAGACTTTTACCACTAATGTCAAACTGAGGCTGTCTTGACATCTAACTTTCACGAAACAGCCGATAACTTGTAATAATTATCGGCTCCGACTTCGACTCTGAAACAATTGCCAAACGCTAGAACCACTCGATTTCTATCGTGACCCTCAAGCTGAGTTAATATATTTCCCTAACTTCACTTTATTTCTACCTACTTGTGATTTGAATATTCACGTTTCATTTTTGGTTGGGCAAAGATTGTTTAGATAAAGCAATCAATCTTAATTAAAAGTCCCCAAGGTTAGTGAAGAGAAAACCGAGAATAGCCCAACATCACAAGTTTAAATTTTTAATCTAAAAAAGGAGTTATTCACTCATTATTACTCACTTAAATTAGAATAACTGTGGTCTCGTTTGCTTGAAAATTTCAATAGCCGTGTTTCAAGATCCATGTTTTCTGCTTCTGAAAGGATGGAAAAACCAAATTTGTTAATTGCTGATAAGTCATGAATAACCTTTGCGATCAATCTGGCAATTAACATTGAAAATGTTGATTCACGTGGTATTATATTGCATACAAACATTACTATTGTGGCAAATAGATCTTAAGTCTTCTTGAACTCTTCATGATATTTGTATTTTTGGTAGATTTTGAGAGCAAATATGCCTTTACTACTGACAATTTTAGCTCGGTACTGTTGGGACGTATTTCCTTCATTATTTAACTCAACAATCATCTAAAAGTCTAATTAAATGGACAATAAGTTCAAAACTCTAACTGGAGACAGGCAAGAGAAGGACAACACACTTGATTATCTATTAAAGAATATTGAAGAATGCTTTCTCTCAAATCCATCTTAACTCAGTTAATCCTAACTTATGTTCAAATTATGAAGTCTTAGTTTACCAAATCAATCAATCCAATTCAAATACTTCTTGATTATAGCAGATTCGACTCCTATTATTCTAATTAGGAGTCACTTTCATCCAAATGATTAATTATAATGATTCATTGCAATCTACAAAATCTATTAGCTAAGCGTTATCCTTTTTTTACCTTCTTTCTGCTTTCAATTCAAAATCTCGCTCAAGCATAACTATCCCTAATTCAGTTCACTTCACTTCTTATCTCCATCAAATTTACCTAATCATGTTTCATTTGGTTGACAAAGAGTTGTAATAGTATGCATGTAAAATTACATAAAGTCCCTGAAGTTAGTGAAGAAAAAATAGCGAATAGTCCTTCACAACTGTACTTACAGTTTTTTGCAATAAGGAAACCAATAAAAACTGTGTATTGCTCTGGAAGGCTGAGAAATACCATATTTTGGGAGAATAAAATAGTCAAAAGAATGACTCTGACTGACAATTTGTCGCCTAATTAGATTTAAAAATATCATATGACTCTTAACGCGGACAAATTACTGAACAGAGCTCCAAAAAAATAGCTCATAAGCTTTTTCTCAAACAATGTTACACTTAAACAAGACTAGAATGTAAAAAAATAGCACATGCATTATCGTGACGATTGGATTAATGTTATATTCTCTGATGGAAAAAAAGGAATTTGGATGGTCCAGATGGGTTCTCATTCTATTGGCATGACAAGAGGAAATATCTCTTGATTGAGAGGAGATACTGAGCAGGCAACAGGATGGTTTTTCTTTGATGGTATCAGGCGCTTTTGGCTACAATGGACACACGTCTCTTTGCTCCCTAAATGGCAGACCAAATTAAAAAAAAAGTATCAAGAAACTCTTAGGAAATATTTACTGCCATTTGGTGAACTCCTAGACCGTCTCGATTGGGAATTTCAACAAGACAATGGGTCGGTACACACACACACACACACACACACACACACACACACACACACACACACACACACACACACACACACCACACACACACACACAACACACACACACACACACACACACACACACACACACACACACACACACACACACACACACACACACACACACCATATTACAAAAGGCTTAGATCTTAGAATATAAGTTTGATGAGCTGGTATACACTCAGCTTTTTTTTTTTTTATAGAACATCTTGAGATCTCAATGGGAAACAATGTTTCTCAGTACAAAAGCTCAAATCACCGATGGAAAAAACCTGGTACTGATTCGCAGCCGAAACATTTCAACACGTAGTTTATCAATGGAAAACCGCTTATTCGATTTCATAGGGTGCGATGGAAACATCACGGACTATAGTAGGATGTTTCAGAATTGTGAATATTTGGTTTTTGTGCGTAAACTTTTGTGACTATGATTTTAAATTTTGATTTTTCAAAATTTATTATTTCCCTTTCAATGAATTGTTTCCGAAATTCAAACATTAATTTCAAATTGTCCAGATATGTGTAAGGTTTCAAAGTATTCCAGTGTATATTTTTCATTTTATTAAGCATCTAGACAATGCATATACTTTTGCACCCCGCTGTATATTTCTTTATTCTTCAATTACATTTCCCAGCAACTTATCAAAATTAACAGAAATAAAATAGTAAAAATTAACGTTAAGTGAATATTTATGCAAAATGACTTTTCAAACTGTTATAAGCTCTTTAAAAAAATTTATTTAATGAATACTTATCCAAATTTTGCTTGGGTACTTCATTTCATAATATTTCAATAAATTCAATTACCGTTAGAAAATTGACTTATGTTTCACTTATTTTGAAAAATAAGGCAATATAACCCATGTAATGAGATTATTAAATTTTATATGTTATTCACTATCAAATACAAAAAGTTCATTTTGAACTATTTCAATCATCTTTCGATGAAATTCTTTTTTGCTTTAAATTGATTTATATTCCCCTCCTCTAGAAAAATCCTTGCACCATTATAATTCATTTATAAGTATCATTTTGATTTCTTAAAAGTCAGATAAAATATAGCAGACATAGAAAAAAAAAGATGCTTTCAGGTTTCATATATTTCCCATTATAAAAGCGATCATTTTATCCATTCTGTTTTAGTTTCATGGATACTAGTGTAAATGATTTCTACAATTACTCGTACAATCTTATCGCATCCCAACAGCTGTAGAATTTCAAAAATGTTCTCATATATACGCAAGTGCCATCATTCACTAGAGTCACTGAAACTCTGAATTATTCATGCAACCCATTGTTACATATCAAAATGTTTATCTTGATAATTTTTTGAATTTGAGAAAATCTTATGCTGCTTAGTCATTCGATATCACTTAATTTTAGTATGTCTAGAAATAGTACTTTTACCGCTTCTTCATATTAGTACGAAAGTGAAAAAAAATTAGTAAGCTATTGCATTAAAGGAATTTTTTTTTTTTTTAAGAAACAGTCTCTTCAAAATTAATAACAATATTTTTGTTATTCCTCAAATTAGAGAGTACATAATCCATGCGATTTCTAAATAAGTTTTTACAAAGAGTTGGGTTTTTTTTTTTGAGTTTTACAATGAGTTTAGTTGAATTTTACAAAATGAGTTTTTCGATCAGGAAATCGAAATTTTAATAGGTAAATTTAAGTGCGGGGTCTCTCTTCAACTACGCGCAACGACAAAATTTAAAATGCCTTAATTATTAACTCGAAGTGGAATCCCTTTTGGTTTAGTTGTCAAGAGAGCGGAAAAAATTGGGCGAGCTTCCTCCGGACCCACAGAACGAAGGATAGAATAACTTTCGTCCCCCAAGGTCAACAGGCCTGCTTACCATGAGGCAGAAAACCCCTACCCAAAAAGAGGCCTGGCAAAAAAGCACTTGCCGCTAAAGTGAAGATAGACCTTGAACACTAAATCGCATCACGACCTAGAACTACTGGTAGCACATACCCAGGACATAAAACTTGCATATCTAAGACATCTACTTATAAATCAATAAATCATGACTAATAATTAACCGACTACGAGGCACACGTCAAATAGACCCACCATCTCAACTTGAAACAACCGAATGAAAAATTACATAAATATAATTCTCCTAATTAATAATTTATGTAATAATGTTCTTTAATTTTCGGAATCCGTGATTTTCTTTTTTATCATAATTCTTTGTTTCGTTTGATAAGCATAATAAAAAGGATATATATATATATATAAATAAAACTGTATGTGATGAAACTAATATTGATTTATATTAGTATTTTGTACATTAATAATAATATTGAAATAATCCTAATATGAAAATAGGAAAATTGTACACAAGAAGTAATAACTTAATTGAAACTTTGTTTTTTCTATCCACGCAAAAGTTAAAAGAATTTATTTAAAAAATTCCATCTTATCACCTTCGAAATTCTTACGAAAACGAGAGATAAGTTACAGTTATATATAATTACAATTAAATATTATTCTCGTTTTATACACCTTTTTATTTACAAACTAGTGAACGAGTTTTCTTTTCCCCCCTCTTGAACGGAACAAAAGAAAAAAAGTGAAATGCTGCAAATAGTTATGTTCATAATACGTAAGGTATGATATAATGAACAGTGTATTTATTTATTTATTCATAGTAGCAAGATAACAATTCTCTTTCGAATAACTAGTCCCCAAAATGTGTTATTAAATTTTTTTTAAGGATATTAATAAAAGGGAAGCCATCATCCAGATGAAGATAAAATAACAGTTGTTGGATGAGATGATTGGAATTGGGATCAACACACTCTCTACATACATATATAATGAAAGACTATTCACAGTGTTTCCCCATATAGAAATAATAATGAGAATTTTCTTATCAATGATGATTACTAACACGAGTGGTGACAGTTCATTTTTAAAACTCAAACTGGTCAAAATGAAATGAGAAATCGTATGACTCAATCACGTTTGAATAATTTAAGCATGATGAGTATTGAAAATGAAATGTTATTAACAATTGATTTTGAAGACCTAATTAATGATTTTGCAAATTTAAAATGTAGAAAACGAATATTCATATAAGACAGTATAATTTTACTACGGATTGCTTTTAATGAACTGTACATGTATCTGCGCTAAATTAGATTAAAGAGTCGTAGGTGGGGCCTATTTTTCCATAAGGACGTAGGCTTCAAGAAGTCTTAAGACGTCCCTGATCACAGACAGTAAACCTCGTAGGAAAGGTAAAAAAGAGCACTAGGGTAGTAATCAGAAATTGATAAACTCTATGGTTTTTCATTGTAATTAAATAGCATATTTTCATATTTTTGATAACTGTCAATTGCTTCAAATAACAAAGTTGTAATTTCTGTATAATATGGAAAGTTAGTATGTGTTCTTTTCAGTGTGTATGACCTATCTTCACCCCTCTACAGCTCAAAATCTCTTTAACATTTTAATTTGTTTAGCAGCATTTGAAATATTCTCCTAAGAATGTTGTGTAAATTATTTAAAAAGAAAAACGAGCTCGAAAATGCTGCAAATAATGTTCTTTTGAAAATACAATCAATATAATGGATATAATTGTATTTAGAACTTTTTATGTAGCAAAGAGAGAGAATGGAGGGGGGGGGGGACTCAAAACTGATCTAAAGAATTTATTATTATTTCTTATAAGAATTCAATTAATACAAAATATATCATTGTATTTGGAAATTTTATGAGACAACATATCTTTTTAAATACTATCAATTACAAAATGTATTATTGCATTTGGAACTTTTTTGAGGGTATGTATTTTTTTTAAATACAACTATTATAAAAGATATTTTAGAACTTTTTTATGAAGTGGATCTTAAAACTGATGTAAAGAATATTTTAAATACAATTAATGCAAAATATACAAATCTTTACTGCTTTTTTACGTAGAGATAATATTTTCTTATATATATAATCAATATAAAATACATATTTGAATTTTTTTTTGTAGCAGAGCTCAAAACTGATGTAAAGAATTGATTTTTTTAAGAAAATATAATTATTATAAACTAAATAATTGCATTTAGAATTTTTTTTTATTTAGTGGATAAATAAAACCGATTTAAGGCTTCTTCTAAGATCTTTAAACGTCCTCATATATCATGTAGTCTCCATTGGACGAAATGTTATTAGCTTAGTTTGGTGACTTTGGCATATTTCAAAAAATCTTCAATCCCATATAGGTAAGACTCCTCCATTTAGTTTATTTTAAGCTGTTACATAGAAATTAAATTATCAATAAATAAAATTGACTGCTGATTTAATAAGACAGAAATCTGACTGATTGATTTTAGGGTATTTAGAACAACACAGGCTATTGTCTCAAAACACTACTTATTTTTATTAACAAGTTAAATGAATCAAAATGGGATTGATTTTTAGTTGGCGCTTTGGTAGCGACGCGACTTTCAAACCCGAACCTGGGATTTCTGATATTGAATGGCCAAAAAAGTTAAATTATTTTTAAAAAGATGAGAGTTCAAGTAATGTGATTAAGAAATCTGATCTTGATGAGCTAATGCTAATGTCCATTTTTCTTTAAGAAGTTTTTGGAGGAAGGTGTAGCCGTATTAAAGTATTATGGCATTCCAATTTGGATTATGGAGAAATTTAATGAATTCCGAATTTAAATAATTTTATCTGCAATTTCAGTGAAGGAGTACATCCTTAAAGTAATTGAAAATTTTAAAAAATTTGAAAGGAAGAATTTTTAATGCTTTTTTTTAGTTTAATTTTTATTAACTTCGCACTAGAAGCAACACGAGGGCTTTGGGCGACAAATCTTGTAATTTTGAACCTTGGTAAAGTGACATGGATGACACCTGAGCTGGCATCACTTTGCTAACTTCCGCACCACTTTGGGAAGGACTTTGGACCCCAACAGATTTAACGTGCATCAGCCCCGGGTACACGGCAGGTCTTTAGCAGCCAAGGATCAAACCCGCGTCTGAACGAAAACCACTGGCCACGAATCCGAAAACATGACCACTGGGCTACCGTGGCCTGAATTTTGAATGGGGAGAGGGAGAAAGAAAGGGTTGTTCGATGAAACAATAGAGCGATATGACAACTGAAAAAAATTGCCGACCTAATTGGAAACAAATTGGTAATTTATTACGGTTTTTACAATAATTTGGAATGCTGTCAATTTTTCATTAATAGCTAAATATTTTAACTCAAGAGCGGTCAGTTTCAATGATATTTAAAGACCATTTATTGCCCAGTTTGGTACGTTTCGAAAAAATCTTCAACTGCATTAAGTAAAGACCCCTGAATTTACTATCTTCTATTTTTACCAACATTTCATTTAGTTTTTGAGCAATCAGCTAATTGTAAATTTTGAAGATGTGCTTTCCCCCCTTCCACTCCATTTCCACTTTAAAAGTCCCCCAGGAACGATTAATTTTTTTTTGTGTGTGGTTTTATTGTCACTTGGAAACTGGTCCAAATCTATCGAAAATATTCTTATAGACTGTAAATACTGAAAATAGAAGAAATATTTCTGGTTCTTTAAAGAATTGTATTTATATGTCATCAATGCAATCGATTCAATCGTATTCGATACTTACGATGGTCTTTTCACGTAACTATTCGAGTAGCGGTTGATTTGTTATTCTTACATAATCTAAGTCATGGCTATGATCAATGTCAATATGCTTTTTCGGGAATTAACTAAGTATGGAAAATGCATTTCTTTACACGTGAGAGCTGCTCAAACAGCTGCTGCTACTCAGTCAAGGGTAAAAACATTTTCAATTTATCGATGGGATCCTGAAAAACCATCCGAAAAACCGCGTATGCAAAATTATGAGGTTGATTTGGATGGATGTGGTCCTATGGTTTTGGATGCTTTAATTAAAATTAAAAATGAAGTAGATCCTTCTCTTACTTTCCGCAGATCTTGTCGTGAAGGAATTTGTGGATCTTGTGCTATGAATATTGGTGGTGTGAACACCTTGGCATGTATTTGTAAAATTGAAACTGACCTGAAAAAAGTATGCAAAATCTATCCTCTGCCACATATGTATGTCGTAAAAGATCTGGTTCCGGACATGAATAACTTTTATCAACAATACAAATCTATTCAACCATGGCTTCAGAAAACAGACAATGAACCATATGGACAGAAGCAGAATTTACAAAGTGTTGAAGACAGAAAGAGGTTAGATGGTTTGTATGAATGTATTTTGTGTGCTTGTTGCTCAACATCTTGTCCAAGTTATTGGTGGAATGGAGATCGGTATTTGGGTCCAGCTGTACTTATGCAGGCTTATAGATGGGTTATTGATTCTCGTGATCAGGCTACAGATGAAAGACTGGATCGCTTGCGTGATCCCTTCTCAGTGTATCGTTGTCACACTATCATGAATTGCACCAAAACTTGTCCCAAAGGCCTGAATCCTGGTCGAGCTATTGGAGAACTGAAAAAACTTCTTTCAGGATTATCCAAGAAAGATCCTCCAGAATTAACTGGAAGTTCATAATTGCATTTTAGTTTTAAATGATCTGCCATTGTTTTATTTCTTTCAGATCTGAGGGTTATAATGTTAATAGAAGCACAAATATTTTATTCTGCACCTAAATGCAGCATAATTATCTGTAACATCTATGTGTAATACAGGTACATCACAGTTTAGTGGAAATAAAAGAATATATGTTATACAGGAGTTAATGTGTCTTATTTGACTTTAAATTTTTTGAAAGTATATATCATGAAACATAAGGTAGGTATTGTTATAAATTCTGCATGAGAAAGAAAATTTTTCAAAACTTATTTTTGACATAAGTTTTAAAGACTAAAGGTGAGATAAAATTAAAGAAGTTCAAAATTATATTTTTGGTGTTAAATTGAATTGCAAATTGTTATTTAAAATGTACCATGTAAAAAATTTTGAATTGTTACTTAATATAACCAAATACATAATTTATCATACACATTAGTATTTTAATCAAAGCATTTTTGACTTATAATTTAATTAAAGATTCTGTGAATCATTTTCTGAGTTGATTTTTGTAGAACATTATTACATAAAAATTTCCAAAAGTATAGTTAAATTATTGGAAAACCTGGTGGAATTGCAAGAAAAGTTGGTTGAAAATTAATTATTCATGAAGATGTATTGCAGCATTTGCAATCAAAATGTGTATGCTTTAAATAATTTTAAATTCAGAAATTTTGCAGATACTTTCTAACAAAATGAAGGAGATCCTACTATATTCCCATAACTTATGTTAAAAAGATAGAGTTTTTTTAAGAAATTTTGTTGTGAACTTGTTGAACTTTAAATTGAATCTTTGGTTTTATGTGAAGAAAAAGTGTAATTTTTTCAAGATATATGTGATAAAGTTTAATATTGAAAAAGTAGAAGCCTTAAAAATATGGATTTTTGAACAATCAAAAATTGAGTTTAATTTTTTTAAATGTCTTCTACAAAGTATCTTTGAACCTAGAAAATATTAAATGTATTTTATTTAGAGATGCAGTAAAAGATTTTATAGGTAGTTTTAATGCATTTTTTGTTAAAATGATAGATTATTACAATTGTATTTGCATATTTAAAGTATACAAATGAAATTTTTCCTATATTGTTCATATAAAGGTTGATGAAAATAAATTTGATATTTCTTATGATAGGTGATAATATGGTTCTTATTTAAGGCTAATTTAAGTTTAGAATAATTAAATGATTAATAGAAATACCTTTGAAAACTGGACTCTATCCCTTGCACCAGCGAAATACTTAAAGGACTGAAAAATGATTTAAAATTCTGCATTACCAACTTAAACTTCAATTAATTTATTTTGAATATGTAAATATATGTAAGCGAAGTACTCATATTGAGATACTACTGAAAAAAGGCACTTTATTTTCCATGTCTGCTTTAATTGGAATTTTTTTTGTTTGGTGTCAATAATCAAGATATGATTTAAAAAAAATTGTATGTAATCAAATGTGTAAAAGTGTAGTAAATTTGTAGTATTAAATTTATTTGAGATTTTATTTGATAGGAATATAAAAATCAAATGAATAAAAGAACGGAACTTTAAAAATGAACTAGAATAGAAATTCTCATCTCTATTTACAAGTTTTTGTTTTGACACTCATTTTCATGACAAATTAGTATCCATATTGTTGATTAAATTCATATTTTATGAATGGAATCCTATTCCTCTTATAGTTTTTCCATGTTTGCAAAAATGTCTTCTTTCAAAAGACCCACCCCTTCCCAATTTCTGTTCTCTGCTCTTTTTTTTTATTATTTTTCTTTTATCTAGAAATATATATATTATCAAATTTCAAAAAATTCTTATATTGTCCCCCACTGGTAATTTTTTTGTATTTGGGATGTATACAATTTTCTGGTAATCTTGCTAGGTTTAAGAAGTTGCTTAATGATAAAGGTCTCAGTTTCTTGTAGGGTTATCACCTCCCTTTCTAAATCTACCATGAGGAATATAGGTAAATATCATTGGATATTTGTGTACATGAAAAAGTAAATTTCACAAATATTGACTATCAAAAAGTAGAAGATAAATTAGATGCATAAATTTGTGTGAAAAAGCATATTTTTGCAAATTTTTTAATTGAAAAAAGAAAGGGAAAATCCTCAAATTTATTTTGTTTTTTTGAATGGGAGACAAATTATCTTAAAATCTAAACATGTATCAATAAAAATATATATCCATGATACAGAACAGATTTTATGTGTATGTAATAATTTGGATGTTTGTGTTATCTGATTGCAAAATTTTATGTTTTATTTCATGTGGATTTCTTCAATAAATGTAATAATGTTCAGTAAGAAAAATCATATTCATTTCTAAAATGTTATTAGATTGTTGGTGTTTGTTGTCCATGTAACATAAATTTATGACTTAAATTCATATTTATGGAAAAATTTATTTATATTAGTTTTTGCTAAAATATTCTTTTCAGTATAACAATAAAGCAAAATTTCTTGAATGTGGATTATCAATAATAAGAAAATTTAATTACAAGTGTCTTGTATGTTCATGATGTACACACACAATAATGTACACCTTAAGTTCCAAAATTTGTTTAAATAATCAAGTATATCTTTAAAAATTTAAAAGAAGGATCAAAATATGTACAAAAAATTTAGAAATGACCCCCCCTCCCCCCAAAAAAAGAATGGTAGACAATGAAATATACATTTTTCCTGTATTTATGCGTCCTGTGTATTGCATTTGGGTTACATAAGTCTGAATGATTGACATTTCTATATTGAATTGAATGATGACAGATTCATTCAAAAAATATTTTACGTGATAGCCTGTCCATTTGGATCTCAATCAGTGTCCTGTGAGCCTTTTTATTTATATCTTCATTATGATTTACAGATTGTTTTAAGCATTATTAATTATCTGTAAGCAGCAGTTATTTCCTAAATGAAAAGCAAATATTTCATAAGTAGAACTCATTCTTCTGTTCCTCAAATTGTATTGTTTGTTGAGCGAAATTCCATCTTTTTATAAAAAAAAGTATACCCTCATTCTTTTTTTTATCCTGTTTTTTTCCCCCTATTTACAATGTTAACAAACTTCTGTACATATTATCTTGATTTCTTGTGAATGGTCTAGAACAAAGTGCCAAAATATCTTAAATTTAAATGTTCTATATTTGAAATTAACCTTTAATAGTTAAATCAAATGAAATGAAGTTGGGTTGCTAATAAAATCATTTAGAGCCTTTAACAACTTCAGAAATTTCATTTTGATTTATTCTCAGACTTTGGCAATCGTTAAAAATGTTGGAAGTAATTTTAGATTTGGTATTTTTAATTACTAAAAATTTATAATTCAGTTGAATTTGCTATATGTGTGTACAAATAATCTGAAGGAGTTTTGTTACATCCTTAAAAATAAGTATTATTTATATTTAATTTTATACATGTTTTTCATTATTTTTGAAATTTTAGTGTTCAAATGAATCTAACAGAATATTTATGTTTCAAATTAGATGCAATTTACAACATTTCAAGAACACTTTTGTCTAAAATCAGCAAATATTGTTTTTAGTAAATTTCATTTACATAACATCTAGTTAAGATCTTTATTAAGGAAACAGAAGCTGTTGAAGTAGGAAAATAATTTGAAAGTGGAATAATTGTTGCGAGAAGAATTATTTTTCTTATTAATGTTACAACATTTTAGGCTGATCTTTCTTTACAATTATTCTTAAAGAGTGCTGTAATTATTTTTGTTATGCTCAATTTAATTAATATATTTATAAGTTAGAAAGAAAATTCTTAGAGAAGAATTACCTAACAATATGAGTTACCGAAATCAATTTTTCTACTCTAATATAACATTTTGAAATGTATCATGAAATAATAATTATTAAATATTTGTTTCCAGTCTTAATCATAAAATGAAGTATTTTCAGTTTCAAATAATATAAAAGGTACTTATTATTATTTACAACCCTCCCCTTCCCCTTGTTTCAACTTATTCCAGATATTGAGAAATGTATCGCATGATTTTAATCTGTGTGGTATGTTTTAAGTATTATCAAAAGCTCTGCTATAGCTATAATTTGCTTATAAAATATATTAATTCATTTTAATTTTTTCTTGATGAACTTTTGAATTTTTAATTTTGTAAAAAAGGATTATTTTTAACAATCATATTTTTATAATCCTGTTATCAACAGCAGTTACATATATATTTTTTAATGTACATAAATTTTTTTACATTGTTATTTTGAAATTTTCACCATTTATGTTACGATTATTAGTTTTATGAAAAAGTCACAAGTTAAAATGTTGATACAAATGAAAGTTACAAAAAAAAAGTAAGTCATAGAAAAATAGGTGATTGACTTAGCTCACCTATATTTATGTAATATTAATATATGAATATACAAAATTATATGAAATCAAACCCAATTTTTTGTTCATATATTTTGTATTATGTATATACTTAGAAATGGATCAAATAAGATATTTATGGTGTGGAGAGGATAAATTTTTTTAAAAATTTTTTGCTATCGGTAGATTGGTTTTTAAATTATAAAAATGTAATAGTTCTCAAAATTTGTGATAACCATTTTGTTAATGATTATATTTCATCTATCGATTATGGTAGTTTAACTGACATAAGAAATGAATAAGATAAAAAAAAGTGGAATAAATGTTTGATTTAGTGTTTCAAATATGAACTTGAAAACAAATAAATGTGAAATTGTTATCCAATATTAAACCAAGAAATTCATAAAATCTAAAGAGCTGATTTTTGATTTTGATGCTTATCAAATAATTCACTTAAAATGAAGGTTACTGGATTTGTTAATTTATCTTTGTGGATTGCAAAATTTTTAGGACAACAATTTTAATCAACTGTTCTTGGAAATTTTTTAATATTTTCTTATAATTTTGACAGTTTTAGTGGCACTGTGACAAAATATGTGACTTGCATTTACTTTCAAAGAATTTTATTTATTTATTATTACAAGTAACTATCATTTGTTATGAAATTACTAATGCATATGTTACATAGCTCCCCCCCTTTTTTTATAAAGGAATTAAATAATATTGTAAAACTCAAAATTTTATCATGTATGTTATCTTTGTTATACATTTATGCAATCATTTTTTTTTATCTGTGGCTTTACAATTATTTTATAACAACACATATATTTAATCAAATCAGTGTCAAAAATGAAGTTTCTTAGATGCAAATATTGAACTTAAATTTTTTAACAGAGTTAGGAACCACATAGCCACATTCTATTGAATAAATTCAGACTTGTTAGTTTTGTAAAGAAAACTTATTTTATCTTTTCATTGTCAGGGTGTATTCAGTTAGTTCTGTAATAAAAAAAAATTGAATTTATTTTTTTTGTATCTAACATTTCAATTTTTCTTCTTTAGTACTATCTGATATGTATTATTTATTTTAAATATATATATATATATGTGGGATGGCCGATATTAATTAATAATAAATCACACTTTAAATTAGCACACAGACATTTAATATTGACGTTTCACATTAACATAAAGTTGAACATACTTGACGAGACATTTCACAATAACATTTAAAAACATTAAATCAATACTCTTCAGCGTCTTAAATAATAAATCATCGTCTAGAGTCATCAACAAAGGCGTCTTCCTCGTTCCGATGACTACCGTCGACTCTCCTTCAAGAGTGGACTCCCTTCAGTAGCAGAGGCAGCGCCCTCTATGATCGGGTGTTTCTACTACAAACCCACACTCGGCCCTCCTGGAAGAAGATGACCTCAGCTTCTTGATTCTAACAAAAGATCGTCTCAACCTAAAAAATAAAACTGAAAAGAGAAAATTCAAAAGCAGTAACAAGTTGATAATTCGAACAGCATTTATCTCAACATCATCGTCTTTGGAAACAACGTCTTAGAACATCATCGTCTTCGGAAATCACTATCGTCTATGAAGTACATCGTCTTACTTAGTCACTTCGTCTTGCTTTCTCTTTTCTCTCTTTTTTTTTTTTTTTTTTATTTCGTCTTCAAAAACATAGATAAATCTAGTCATGTTTGGGGGAAAATAGTCATAATCGGGAAAAAGTCATAATTGGTAGATTCACAGTCACATAAATGAAGTATAATTAAATAGTTTAAGTTACACACCATCTTATAAATTCTGCGCTAGTTGTAATCCGATGATGATTAATATTTTTTGTAGAACTTTCTTCTAATGGTCCTAGGTGATCTGTACGATACTTATGTAAAGGTATATCATCTTTATGAATTGGATGAATCTTCCTTTTTTCTTTCCTTCCTTCTTTCCTTTTTTACGGTTTACTTGAACGCAATGCACACAATTAGCTATTGGTCTGTCAATCTTTTGTTTTTTGACATCTTTTCGTAGATTGTTACGCTGTTTTTCAAAATTAGCTTGAAATTCGGCTTCAATAATTTCTTTTGATTTTTCAGTATTCTTGATATTCATTGAAGAACAAGGTTCTATAATTCCCTGTTTTAACCCTTTAGTTATTTGAGCATCAACAATCTTATTTTCAGAAAAAGGTAAATGTCGCGGTCGTTGATATATCGATTCATTATTTTTAGTTAAAATATTTAATTCTATGTTAGTTGATTTAATCTTCTTCGGTTGGTAATTTAATATAGATTGACGCACTTCATCTTTATTAGATTTTGAAATATTATAACCTATATTTTCTTCAATTTCATCACAATTAACATTAACTGGCAAAACCGATATAATATTGTTTTCTTCACACGGAGACTTATTTTTTATTGTAAATCCATTTTCATTTATTAGAACTTCACCTTGCAAAATTACATCAAGTCCTATAATAGCATTATGCGGTATAGCATCATTCTCCACGACACATATATCAGTAGAACACTTAAAGTTATCTATTCGTATCTCTCCCGTAAATATACCTATGGGTTTTATTTTACAATCTCCTAATCCCGATAAAATTGAATTACACTGATTCAGTTCACAAATATTTAACTTTTCAAATATATTTTTAGAAATTAACGTAGCTTGACTTCTGGTATCTATCAATGAGTTAGTACTTAAATTACCGAAACGAACCATTTTGAACAGATATGTTTGTTTCGCAATATTGAGAGATATTACGTTATCATTGGGTTTGGTTTCCAAATTTAATTCCGAACATTCAGACGCTTTATGCCCAAAGTTTTGACATCTGAAACATTTTAAATCTTTATTCTTATGTGAACAAAATTTAGATAAATGTCCTTTACCACCACAATTAAAACAAAATTTAGTATTCTCATTATAATTAATTGATCGTTTATGATTCACAAAATTATCTGGGTTTTGTTTTACTTTGCTAAAATTATATTTACTTTTTTCTCTCATAAAATCATTTTTTATAACCTCGTAAATCTTCAGTTTTTCGCGAAATTCACGCAAATCTTTGCAACCATACAAAACTAATTTATTTTCATTTCTATCGTTAATTCCTCGTATAATATATTGCATTAAAGCGGTATCTTCAATTCTCCCTCGATTACCCAACTCTTTCATTATAAAATAATATTCCTGTATAGATTCAGTTTCTTTCATTTTACGCCTACTCAATATTTCATGCAATTGGGCTGAATTAGTAGTGACCTCGAATTCATCTATCAACACTCGTTTTAATTCCTGGTATGACGTAATATTCAATTCGCTTCTCACAAATAATAAGGCATTACCACCAAGCGATCGTTTAGCGAAAATAAACTTTTGTAGGTCAGATAAATTAAAAATATTCGCAGCGCTCTCAAACTGCTCTAACCAAACTGAAATGTTTTCATGCAATTTTCCATTAAAAGAGGATACAACACTTTCAATGTCTGAAAAACTTACAGAGATGTTTTGATTTCGAGTGGTGCCATAGTCATAACAACGCTCTTCAGAATGAATTGCTGACTCATTAATGTTCTGGCTCTGCACTGACGGGTTTTGTTTTGTTTCTACTCCCGTTTCGCTTTCTGATTGATTCGAATTTTGAATATATTGATGAAGCGAGTTAACATCATTTAATAGAACTAATATTTTCTTGATTATTTCGGTTTTTGTTCCTTGGAATGCAATACTCAGAATATCACAAATGGTAATCAATTCATGTAATGAAAAAGTATCATTAATAGTTTTTAATTTAGACTTAAAATTAGAGTCATTTACTGTGAATTCGAAACCAGTAAAATTTCTTATTCTTTCCGTATTTTTAGCATCGCCATCAGTATCAAAAATAAACTTATGCAAAGTTTTAATTTTTTCTTTCTTGAGATACTTAAGTGCTACACCTACTACATTAATATCATCAATCTTCATGTTAAGCAAATAAGAATAAATCTGACTCACCTCAAAGTCTTGAATTTATCCTTGGTCAGCACACAGTTATCCACACTTTTTTTTATTTCAGTCAATGTTCACAATTTATTCATGAGTCTTACACTATCACGATTTTTATATCCTAATCGAGTCCTAATGTGCTTACATTCAATAATGCGCCTCAATCCTTATTTCTACTCCTAATCCGTTTACATCTAATTATGTCCCTCAATCCCACTTCTGATTTGTGTGGGATGGCCGATATTAATTAATAATAAATCACACTTTAAATTAGCACACAGACATTTAATATTGACGTTTCACATTAACATAAAGTTGAACATACTTGACGAGACATTTCACAATAACATTTAAAAACATTAAATCAATACTCTTCAGCGTCTTAAATAATAAATCATCGTCTAGAGTCATCAACAAAGGCGTCTTCCTCGTTCCGATGACTACCGTCGACTCTCCTTCAAGAGTGGACTCCTTTCAGTAGCAGAGGCAGCGCCCTCTATGATCGGGTGTTTCTACTACAAACCCACATATATATATATATATATATATTTCTAGTATTTTTTAAGGCAAAACTATTAGTTGTGTGTTTTCACTTGTTATGTAAATTTGCTTACACTTCGTTACAATTGTTAGTATTCAATTTGAGGATTATGAATGGTGGTAGCCTTAAAAAAAACTGATGTCTTAGGAAATCATGGCAATTATGAAATATGCAGATATTTCTATGAAAGAGGCAAAAAGATAATGAAATGTCATCTGACAATGTTAATTTTATGAATAAGATGGTTAAATCTAATGGGAAATATTTGGTTAATGTTGATAGACATAAATATTCTTGCAACTTTGACTTAAGTCAAGGGTATGCTAAAGATATTGTGAAGGGTGAAACGTACAATAATCAAAAGTATGGACTTATAAAATAAAGATAATTTTGAGCAGTAAATTTAAAATTAATAATGATTATAATAATGTTGGAATATATAGTAAATCTCAAGATAATAAGGAATATGATTTTAAAAGTTGAAAATATATTGACAGCTTCAAGCAACCTAATAAATTAGATTACAATATTTGTAATAACAAGAGATACAAAACTTGTAAAATGATTAATTATGAACAATTTAATATTAATTCCAAATTTATTTTCTGTAAAATCTATAATTGTATCTACTCAGTTATGTGTAAAATTTTTAATTATAACTATATTGGTCAAACAAGTTCATATTAATCGAAACATATAGACATAAACATTTTAGAGATATAAAAAAGTGCAATAGTATTGAAATTTCACACTTTTTTTGCCATAATTTTGAAAATGTTGATATAACGATTATTAAAATAGTGCCTAACACTAAAAGGATATCGTGTTTTGAAAATTATTTAATCAAGGTTTATAATACTATTTATCCTTATGGTCTTAATGCATAAGTTTTTAATAAAAAGATTTCGCAAATATTTAAACAAAAGGATAACAAAGAATATATATATAAAAATTAGTGTTATATGAATCTTAATATTTCTCACAAGGTAAATGAGAAAGGAGAAATTTAGATTTAGAAGTTAGATTAAAGAAAACAGTTTATATATTAAATGATAAATTTGAAAAGGATTTCAACATTAAAAGTATTAAAATACTTTGTTTAGTGTGAAGAAAAGAGATATTAAAATTCTAAATGATTTTATTACTAGTATAAATAATTTAAACAGTATTTGTCTTCATATCGTTAGGGATATTTGTAATTATTTAACAAAATAAATATAAAATCTATTGATAAAGTAAATTTTAACAATATTCTTAATAAGCATAAGAAATTATTTCCTATTAATGATATTATGATTAAAAAAGCTTTTAGATTTAGTAAAACTATGGGGCATACGTTATATAACTATAATAATTGTAAAGAATTACAGAGTTGCTATCATTGTAAATAAGGTTTGTAAAGAGTTTTTTTTAATGAGGAATACCTACATATTACTTGTAATCTAAACATTGTATTTTTTTGGGGGACAAAAATTTTAGAGAAATTATGAATAAAGGTACTCGTTGTAGAACTGTTACTTTTAACAACAATAATTTTATAGGTCCTTTCCTGTTATAACGGAGCTCGTCAAATTATGAATCCGCCAAGGTTTAAAGAAAAATTAATGAAGATATTAATAATTTCTTAACAAAATTAGCAATTAAGTATAATTTATCTATTGAAGTTCTTAAGAATATAAATTTTTATATTGATGAAGAACTAAATTTCTTGAATTTTAAGGTAAATGATTTTAGGAGCAGAACATTAGAGAGTTAAGAAGTTCTAGTAAAAAGTTACAAGATGAATTTATTATTTGTTATATCGATAAGGTATCAGGGAAGTATGCTATTATTTGTAAGAAACTATATGTTGATTTGGTGTTTAAGCCTATAATTAATATTAAAGTCTACTAATGTTAATAATATTGATTGAGAAATAACTAATAGAAAAATCTATGTATAAAAAATGGGCTATGATTTGAATTTTGATAAAATTTCCTCATTTATTTCCTATTCCCTAAATTTCACAAAGTTCCTATTAAATTTAGAACTGTGGACTAATGGTTCAACTACTTATATTACTATAGCTGGAAAACTTTTACAAAATACTATTTATAGTTTTGATAAGACTGATATTTTTTAAAGATAGTTATGAAATTATTAACTATATAAAAGATAAAAAATTTTACTCTATTTATAGTTATGACTTTGAAGATTTATTTCATTTCATAGACTTAGAGGATTTTATTCAGATTATTTTGGCTAATTACAAAGAATTAAAAGTTAATCTATATCATATGAAAAATTTAAATCTCATATTTATCTTATTCTAAAAGAAAACTATATTTGTTATAATGGAAAAAACGAAAAGCAAATAAAAGATATACCTCAAGGGAGTCCAGCTAGTAATAGTATTTAACTACATTTCTTTGAATATAAATTTTGAGATAATTTCAAATTATTTAGATATATTGATAATTTCATTGTGTTCCAAGTTAATTGCAATGTAGATTCTATACATGACTTGTCATTATATCCCTCATATTTATATCTGATTGAAACCAATATAAATTCTCATGAAACAGATTTCTTAGGTGCTAATTTAAAAATTGTTTATGAGATTATTAGTAATATTTATGACAAGAGAGATAGTTACTGTTTCCATATTAATAAAGTTCTTTCTTGTCATAGTAATTTAAATTTAAATATTTTTAGAAATATTTTACATAATTATTTAATGAGAAATATCAAATAAGTTAATATTCCTGTTAATTTTCAAAATAACGTAAATAATTTTTGTATTACATGTGAAAAGGTTGAATATCCATTCATTTTTTAAAAATAAATTTAAAATATAAAAATTGTAAATGTGACAAAAATTACAAATGTATATGTCTTTTCTTAAAAATATTTTTTCTATTCCATATTGATTCTTATGTTTCTTCAAATGTCTTTTTTTTTTCTTGATTCTCTTTCTCTCTCTTTAAATTTTAAATGTTTTTACAATTCTTTTTTTTAGAATAAAAGTAGGGTTTTTTATTCAATCCAACTGCTGATTCTTTAATTTTTTTTCTTATACATGTTATCTTTTCTTATCTATTGCGAACTTTGTTTTTTAAATCTGTTTGATGTTGTTATTTTTTTTTTTTTTGAATATTTTCTTTAATTTTTGGTTATTAATCTTAATAGTAATTTTTTTTTGTTTTATTTAAATCTTATTGGTATGATTTCTTTTTAATCAATCAATCAATGTTTACTTTGTTGGTGAATTCTTTCATGGAGAGTAGTAGTTGTTTTTCATATGAACTTTGTAATGTTTTACTCTTTCTCCAAATTTTGGTTAAAATAATGTTTTCTTATTATTTATTTGCATTTTGTTTACTAGGTTTATATGTTTATTAATTTCAGCTGGTGATAGAGTTATGTTTAAAAAGTTTCTACACTATTTGTGATGATGTGTCTTTGGTATTTTTCTCATTTTGCATGTTTTATTAAATTGTCTTTTAGATATTTTTGTTTAATTAATATTTTTTTAGAATTTTTTGCGTTTACAATTTTTTTAGATATTTATTTATGCATATTTTTACTGTTTGTTGTTTATTTGAATTTGATTAATATTGATACTTCGTTTCCTTTCTTCTCTTTTCTATGGTTGGTGCCTGATGATTATGGTCGGCGGTTTTCATCGAGTCATGGGTTCGAGCTTTGATGCCAGTAAAGACCCGCTGTGTAGCCAGGGTTGATGCACGCTAAATCTGTCGAGGCTCAAAGTCTTCCCGTTAGGTTGATGGGGAAGTTATGAGAGGGAGATGCTAGCTCAGGTGTCATCCTCGTCATTTGGCCGAGGTTCAAAATTACGAAGTCCGTCGTCAATAACCCCTGATGGCTAATGGTGGGCCTGTTTGTAGCTGGTCTGCGTTTGTAAACTTGGGATCCGGTTTATAGCTCTAAACCCTTTGGGTAAGCTCGGCCCCATTGGGCATTCTGCCAATAGTCCTCGTGTTGTTTCTAGTGCTACGTTAATAAAACCAATCAAATTAAACCAATAGTTTCATGATGAAAAGCATTCTCACAGAACTTGAAGGAGTTATAAATAAATCAGCATAGGAAGAGCAAGTACTGGTGGCAAATCCCTAAAATTATTGGAAAAAGTCCTACAACAGTTTAAAAATTTAAATTTCATTTAGGAAAAAGCTATTGTAAAGTTCTAAGCAGAGGTGAGTAATCAAAACAGATACGAATTGGGCAAATGTGTATATTTAAGCATCTATAAAGTCAAATTATTATGAGATAAGTGAAGAAATATCCATGGATTAGTACTTCATAATTGAAAACTGAAGAAGAATATAATTTGGCAAGTCGTGTAGTCCTGACATAATTCATTGAATGTTACGAAAGGCAAAATACCTTGGTCAGAATATGGAAAGAAAATCATTTATAAATAAAGCTATCCACAAGAAAAGGCTTGAATTTGCAAAACAAAATGAAAAGGTCAAAAACTTATAAAATTCTCTAATGCAAGAAACTAACTTTCATGGTGCATATTGAATCCAAAAAGCTTGAAGAAAACCAAGTACAGAGCTTGAATGTAAGAGAATCAGAAAAACTATAAAATATGACGTGGTTTGGGGTTAACGTTGAGGGTTATTTGGCAGCAGCTGGTAGGAGTAACAATTGATGGAATAATGAATCAATGTAATCTGAATATTCTAAAAGGTAATGTATAGATACTGATTGAAAACATACTGCTCGAGTTTTTTAGTAATAACTACTCTATAATGCCCGAAAGTAGTTCAGAACACCTCCCAGTCGATCGATATAAATCATAATGAGAACATGTGAGACTCCTTTGACCAACATATTAGGCAAGACAACAACGAAAAAAAAAAAAAAAAAAGGATTATCTTAGAATAGTACTTTTGAAAGAGTGACACAACCCATTGTCATCAAGATTAAAAACATCGATAAAATCTAAAAGGTGAGTTTTTTCAAAAGGTATTTGCAAGAATTATCTTTTCCCAAATCCTAATTTTGTATGCATACTTTTGTGACATGAATTTTATATATTAATTTTAAATTAAATCATTCTTCTCAAGTAGATTTTCGTACTTTTTGATATTTTTCATTTTAAAATTAAGTTAGATTTGCGGTTGTTGGAATAAACTGTAATTTCGAATATAATAAGATAATAAATATTTTTCTTCTTCTAAAGTTACCATCACAATTATTCTGCATGCTTACTTTATGGCTCAGTACAAGAGTTTCTGCGATGAAAGCCTGAGATATTGATATAATCTTCATGGATATTGACAAACCCGCCACAATTCTTAACTCTAGAGTATTTTATGTAAATAAAACCATGGAAATGTTGAAATAATAATGAGCAAACTTAAACTTTCCCTCCTTCCACCGAAGCTCACTGTATAATTTTTCCATATCGTCCATTCAAATTGGAGTACACACATTTTAATTTCCCAATGAAATATTAATAAAAGAAGGATTATTATTAGAAGAATTATTAGAAAAGAATCAAACGCATCCCATTGTAACAGTTACTCGCTCTTATCCTTCACACTTCTACTCCTAACAGTAATTTATCAGTTTTATAATTTAACCATTATGTGCAAAAAACTAGAGGGAAACATTCGACTTCTCAAATCAATCTTTCAAATAATGTCCACTAATTTAATCAATCTTTCTAAAACAATCTTTTAATCTTTCTAAAATCTAACTAAAGCATTCTTTTAATTAATGTCCTACTGTTCCTAATTTAGATTTCGAGAACTAGATAAATCGTTTCAAACATTATATGAAATTAGTCAAATCCGAAATAACGCATCTTTCCTTTTCCCTTTCCGTTAATTTCAGCTTTCTTCGTCAAAATTATTAAAAAAAAAAAAAAAATTTAATAGTGATTTTCTTTTGCATCCTTTTTTATCCTCTTTTTTTTTTTTAATTCTTAATTTAAACTATTTTTGTTTCAGAAAAGCAAAAGATAATTTTTAAAAATTTAACTTTCAATAGTGTTATTAATTTTTATACAGATACAGTGCATCTCCTTCCTCCCCCCTTCCAGACAAGCGACTCATTCCATTTGATTTTTCTCCTCCCTGTCTATATATGAACATTCCGGTCTTATGAGTGATTTTTACGTCGCTTTTTTGCGACTTAATTTCTTTTTTTTATTATTCCTTATTAAACTCATACCAAAGGCAACAAAAGATATCAAAAGCAACTGAATGTCAAAGAAATACATTGCCAAGACTTAATTCACTGTATAAATCTTTGAATACATCTGCGAGCCGAACTACTCGCGAGCTGCTCGTGGAAATTATTTTCACAATATACTTTCAGTAATTCATGAGAAAGGACAAATCAACCTCGAACTGCCAAATTCACAAGATAAAATAGTTGATGTAGGAGGAGGATTACCTCTCGCGGCTGGCAAGGAGTTGTGTCTCACGTACATTTGCGAATGAAACTGCTCGCGAATAGTTCGTTTCGTAGATGTATACGCACTTTAAAGTGATGTCCACCTGGCTCTTAAAAAACAATTTATTGCTTTTGGGTGGAATTTATTTGTTTTTGGATAGCTGAATAGTATATTTATGGAATCCACTTCAGAGGGGGGGGGGGAGAAAATGAAACCCTCTTTAAGAGAACGCAGTATCCTGTAAGAAACTTTTTAAAATTAGATAATTATAAGAAAACATTTTTATTCACCATATTTGAACAAACTAGGTGTACGCATTTCAATGGGGAAAAACACTTCATTTCTTACAAATAGTTATTTAAGCTTTTAATTCTTTCAAAATATTTCAACATCTTAAAATTCCTACTACTTTTACAATCTGTAATATTTATTAAAAAAAATTTGCTGAATTTTTTGACGTATTTCTCTCAATTCTATGCATGGGTTTAGCTGTATTAATATTTATAATTTTACGATTTTTTCAATCGGACACTACGAAAAACAATAAAAAGCAACTATTTCAAATTTTGTGGATTTTTTTAAAATAAAAATAGCTATTTATTTAAATACTTATTCCATGCAAATAATTATCAAACATTTTATGCAAAAAAAAAAAAAAAAAACTAGCAAAAATTTCAAAATATTATAAGGATTACAAAAATAATCTTAGCATTTTAAGTACGTCATCGTCATGAAAAGTAAATAGATGAGAACAGGAAAAGGTTCATAGCCTGAAAGTTTTGAAGATCAACGAAATGATTTGATACACTGTTAAAGATAATTTAAATAACTTGCTAAATAATATAGCTAGAGTTGTAAATTTTGTTTCGATATTTTGGTGATTTTTAAGGTTTTGTGTCCTCTTACTTCGTAAATTTTCTAAAATAAAAACTTTCCTAAAATACTAGAAAATCTGTGTTTCATAGCTTTGTTCCTTCCAGCACTTGACTTAGAAAATCTTTATATGAATAAATTAATCACAAAACTGTGTTTAATTCCTTTATTTACAAAGTAATATTTGATAGCTTTTACAATAGGTAAAAATCTATCTCTTATACAGAAAAATTCAGAATATATAATACAAAAGTTCCTTATAATAATAGTCCTGAACACAAAATTTGACTCTAATCTGTTTACAAGGTTATGTTGTTTGGTTTTTTAAGAACTAGATTATATGAAGTTAGGTATTATATGAATTTAAAATAATAGAGGTTTCAATACAATTTGTACGATGTTATTCCATAGTGAACATCGTAAATTCTCACGCATTTTTGTTGTTTTATTCATTTATTAATTCATTGAAAATTGCAAAGCAAACATAGTTTTTGTTTTTAAAGTAATACATGAGTTTAAAGCAGAATTTTTAACTAAATATCAATTATTTTTAATGTTCTATAATGAGTATTCAAAATAATTTTTTGAGCATAATGTGTTACATTGACGATGACTTATTAATTATGATCAATAATTAATATTTGATTGCACATCCGTACATTGTAATCGTCTGGCATGCTATGCTACATTATTTTGAAAATAAAAGTATTTTAATTTTTTGAAAAAAAAAAAAAATCTTTAAAGAAAAAATGCATAAAACAATGTAACAACAGATAATTTAGATTAAATTTTGTTTCTATGATTATTGAGACTGGTCTCCCTTTTATATGCACAGAAATTCTTCTAATAATTATTTACAAAAAGTATTTCTACTTTTATTAAATGCAGAATTCTTTCAAAGTTAAGAGAGTGTTATAATTCAACTAAAATTCCATATAATTACATATAGTGGATATCTACCATACATGTAGATACCCACTGCTCTTACAAAATTGAAGTAGATTTTAAATAGTCTTTTTTATTGATAAAATGGATTATCTACAGGAAATATGTGTTTTATAGTTATTTAAAATGTGCGTTATGTTTTCGTTAAGTGTATCGAAAATGAAGAAATATAAAATGATGATAATGACAATGCTTCATTAGATAATGTAATCGATTGTTTTGCTTGAACAATTTGTTGCTGTTTAATTGAGTTAAAAGTGGTAATGGGAGAGTGGAGCCAACCAGAAGGTAATGCTAATAATGCAACTGAACACAAGACCCCTAATTCTTGCATTAAATCTCAAAAATGTATTATTTAATTATTCACTAATGTAATAATGCTTCAATTTTTAAAGACAATTTTTATATTGCAAGTTTTTGCTGTTATTGTTAAAACAGCAGTATTTTGTAAACCACAATGAAAATTATTATTTTTCACCTCTTTACTAATTCCAATTCCTATACAATAATCATATCATTCTTTTCCTGCTGACGGCAATTAATAATTAACTGTTTTAGATATAATTACAAAAAGTAATTTAAAATTTCACTGAAAATGGTTTTGTACTTAACAATTGTATCCACTGAGTTAGATTTAGTCTATAAACTAAATTATAAAAATATTATTTGCAATTAAATGTTTAAAGTAACTAAGTATATAAATTTTCTTATACTTATTATTTTTTCGTTATTTCATTATTGTTTCGCAAAAAATTATTATTTTACTTCGTAAGTTGATACCATTTAATAATTTATAAGTTTTCAAAATGATATACTTTTGTTATGCAATTTATTTGTTACATATAAGTATTATTTCAATTGTTCATTGTAATGAAATAGCGAAATTACTGTATATAGTTATATATGTGTGTTGTGTGTGAAACTCTTGTACTTCCTCTTTCCCCCAAAACCTTATTCAGGAAATCTGATTTTTATCTTGATTTAAATTCCGTGTTGATTCTTCATACGATGGAGGAAGACTATCATATGGAGGAGGTTCATCCTTTTGAAAATCGACAGTATGATCTGTATTTAGAACTGGCTTGTCATCTGGATTTCGTAGAATCAGATTCATTTTTTTACATAGCTTTCTGAAAAAATATAATGAAATATTACTAATATTATACTCACATTACATTTACTATTATAATAGAAAAAGCATAATTGCACTTAGTATTTTTGTGCCAGTTTTTTTTT
>BMAW01044662.1:0-15827 GCA_019974015.1 Nephila pilipes
ACGGTAGCACTTCACGTTCCGGTTACGTATTGCTCAAAAAATTCAGACCAGACATCGAGCAACATTGCTCAGTAGCTGCATACGGCATCCGGATTACAAGTATCATATATATATATATATACCAGGTAGGATTCAAAAGTTCCCGGATTGAGCCATAAACGTAAGAAATTTTTGCAGTAGAGCAACTACGATAATGTTTCTGTGTTACTGCGTTCTTACCTTTTCTAAAAGTGGTTTGTGCCAAATAACGGGGGTCGATGGCTCACCACGGCGTCATATTTTGTGCGCGGATGCATTTAGTAACCGACAATTGAAAAAATGGCATTTGTTGAGCATAGAATGAATATCAATTTTGTGTTCTCTTGGAAAAGAGTGCCACGGAGACTTACGAAATGCTGAAGCATGTGTACGGCAGTGATACAATGTCGCGAACGCAAGCTTTCGAGTGCCATCGACGCTTCAGAGAAGGCAGGGAAAATGTTAAAGACGACGATCGCTCTGGACATCCACAGACTTTCCGAACCGCTGAAAATATCGAAAAGGTTTCTGTGGCAATACGTAATAACAGGCTTCAAATAATAGCTCAAATCGTAGAATTAGTTAGGATGGCCGCGGTCATTCGTCAACGGATACTGACTAAGGATCTTAACAAGCATAGGGTATATCAACACATCATTCCCCGTATGTTAAGTGAAGACCAAAAGGCAATTCGAATGGAAATGGTGAAAGACTTAATCTCGGCTGGTGACAAAATCCCTTCCATACTTGGAATAATTGTTACTTGAGACGAGAAATGGTGTTTTTATACTACCCGTAATCCAGTAGAGCATCGGCAACTTGGAAATCACCACAATTTCCACGCAATAAGATATTCTGTTAAGATCACACTAAAGGAAAGGTCATGCTAGAAGTGTTCTTCGATATCCAGAGCACTCTGCATCTGAAATTTATCACTGAAGGACGCACTGTGAACAAAGAGTTCTATGTAGACATCCTGCGTCGTTTACGTGAGTAGATCCAAAAGAAGAAAACAAACTTGTGGGCTAATAGTCATGGGTGCTTTTGCATGACTACGCTCCTGCACACCTGTATCTCCTCGTCACTGACTTTCTAGTGGAAATGAAAACAACTGTTTTTGCCAAATCCTCCCTGCTCCCTGATCTCGGCCCCTGTGACTTCAGCCTGTTTCCTGAGCTGGCGGGTTGCTTGCAGGGTCGTCGATTTCAATTTGCTGCTGACATTAAAAGTGCATCGCCGGCTGAATTGAAGGACATGGCTAAAAATGGACTCCAGAAATGTTTGATGACTTTTACAAGCGATAGCAAAAGTGCGTTGTTTCTCAAGGGTCTTATTTCGAAGGAGGATATATTTCATCAGTTTAAAGTTATAGACTCAGTCCGGGAATTTTGAGCTCTACTTCAAGTGTGAATACATATATATAACAAAACTAAGCGTTGAAGTGAATAACATTTTTGTTACATTATAGAATAAATAAATTTCTTCACTAAAATTATTTTAGAATACAGAATTGTTTTCTTGTGTCTTTTTTAGAATAAAGGCAGAACTAATCGTTGAAAAAAATAACCTTTATTTCTTCAGTCTAGAAAAACATAAATTTCTACAGAAGACTTATTTTGCAATGTAGATATAATTCCGTACATTTTTGTTAGTATAAACCATCCTAATATTCTCAAGTCACATCAGTACTTATGACAAGTACAATATAAGTAAACAAACTACCAATTAACTATTTCGCTACCGGAGGGAGAAAAAAGAAGTGCTCCTCTGGGCCCGCGGCTTCTTACCACGGAGTGTCATACTGTGCCCAGACGATTTTAGATATTAAGCCTAATTCGCGAAAAAAATTCCTCTAAAATCGGCTATTTATTAAAATATTTTGGTATTTACATATATTATTTAAAATGCATTAAACTTAATATATACAAAAGAAAAAAAGATTTAATCGAAAATTGAATGTTTTATACATAAAATTACATAAAAAACAATACTTTTAAGAAAATACAAAATATATTTATATATGTTATACAAATTTCATGGTGTAATGATGTACCATTATACGGAATATATAGACACAAAAGACAAATCTTATTTAGCAGTACGGTATATTTATAAAAAAAAAAATTCAATGCATAGTACAACGTCACATGTCTTACACACATAGCTTCACGCAAGATTTTGAGCAAAAGGCACATCTTAATCCCCCCCTTTTTTTACTTTAATGTTCTTGTACAGATTTGGATTATTTTCGCTAACATTATTGTCAGATTTATTTATTATTTCGCATATCTCAGTATCAGATAAACACTTTCTTTTCGTCATGACTGTCGCTACAAATAAAAACTGACCGAATGAAACGAACAGCTGAGAATATCTGCTACCAAAAGCCCTAACCTCCATAAAGGGCCATAAATTATCCTTCGAACTTCTAAGAAGCAAGCAAGGAAGAAAAAAGCAAACCGAAAGAAAGTGCACTTTTTAAATCATGTCATTACATTTAAAGAGCCGCGGCGCAACACGAGCTTTTAAAAATTACCCCCCCCCCCCACTCCTGGTAGCCAGAAGTGAAATCCAAGCCAATATCACCAATGTCAACACTCAAAATAACCTATCTATATAGATTTCACTGTATTGTAAAGCCATAGAAATTAAAAAAATTAAAATAACATTAAGAAAATTAAATAAAACGTTCTCCACGAGCGTATCTCTATTGATATTACGATGGGCTCTAGAAGATACTCACGGAGCATATCGCCCGTGATATACTGGGCACAGGAGAGCCAACACGAGCATATCGCCTGTGATACGCAGGGAGCGAACGGGTTAAAGCAAAAAATGTGCTTCTTCTAATAGGGAGAATATCAAATCCCGTTAACTCAAAATAAGGTTCATTAATGAAATCTATCTTGAGGTGCAATTCTCTGTATTCGCTATGTGAAGAAACAGTGTCTCCTGTGCCTTTTTGCAAAATTGAATTTATTCATTTCGATTGGAACACGCCCAGCTATCCAGAGAGTTATGAAAACACTCAAGATGGCATTCACTAGATAATACATGATACCCAATCGCATCGAGAAAGGCATTTTACGTCCTTTTTAACTAAAAGTTCTCCTGTTATGGCACTACATATGGAAACACTTACAAGAATTATGAAGAAAATAGGAACAGAGAATACATTTTCAATATTGTTCAAAACATCATAGCTATTTTTCTTTCTTTTTAGGATATCAATTTATTCGGATAACTCAAATAGATCAGTTATGTGTTGTTCTATTTCTTTAGTAAGCAAATTAATATAAACCGAACAACACCAACACAAATATGCATAAAACAAAGCCACGATATTAGTGGCGGAGGGATATATCGCGTAATAGAAATAAATTTTAACAATTATTAAGATTCTGGCTACCCAATATTTTTTTAATCGAATCCGTATGAATAAGAATTCAAAACCTCGGTTTCAGACGTAGCGTATGTGTAGATGGCTGCAAAAATCACAGGCAAGCAGCAGTCAATAAACACTAAAACATTTATCGCTTTATCGTTACAAGTGGAATTTAATTATCCCTCTTAAATTTTTTAAAAGGGAATTAATATCTTTTCTTTTATACCGCATGGCATACCAGGCCACTGCACTTGATATGTAGCAGGAAATAAAAGCTATAACCGATTTCAGATCAGTTGAATCCGCGTGTACAATCATAGAAATACTTGAATCCACGCATAGTACTAATAACAAAATATCAAAGACTTGTGATGCAAAAACGTGTCTTATTTTTTGATTGAGTTGTTCAATGAATCCAGTCCAATGAAAAAAAGTTGCTATCAATTTTGGCACTGAGTTGCAACATTCTTTTTCTTTGAAATCTGAAACAACACTCTTCATCTTTAGGCGTCCTTTATTATAAAGTTTATGGTTTAATCTAAAAACACATCGACTCGAAAATTTTTAACCTGTTTCAGATCTGTGTATCTACTTCAGGAAAATCTGATACATTTTTGTAAGAAATTCAACTCTCCTTTTCCAGAAAATATCCTAATTCTGATTTTAAAATTTTACTAATTGACAAAGAATTCAGTTTTCCTTTTACTTAAAATGTTTGATCTGAATAGTTGTGTTTATGTATCTAAAATGTTATAAGGGTCTAGAGATCATTCTTGAGTCTTATTTCCATTGTTCATGCCACTCTTACAGAGTAATGCTTTTAATTAACCATAAATGAGTGTCCCACTGTATCCATAAAATGCTTGGCTAGTAGCAAAGAAACTTTCATGTTTCATTGATTAGTTTTGAAGGATTAAAGGCACGTATTGATTACTTGTTGAAATCTTATTCTTAGTAATAAAAAGATTGCATACTAAGATTATAGATTTTGAAATCATTTGAAAAGAAATGAAACAAATATTTTAGACTTATGTTTGAAAAGACTTTTGCCTCACTTTACGACGTATCGATAAACTCGAATGTTTCTATTAATTTTCTTTAAAAGTTGTCAATCATATAATATAATATTGAAAATGATTTCTATTGTCTGTTTAAAATCAACGTAATATGCTTTCAGTGTTGTATTATACTATTATTTCGGATGAGAAAATCGAAAATTTCAATTTCGAAGATATATTTGTAAAAAATATTTTCTTCCACTTTAACTCGCAAACTAATTTTATAAAGTGATCAATGGGTTGTTATGCAAAGTATGAACAAAGCACTTGCTTGCTTCTTTATTATTGTATAAAGTTTGAAACTCATTTTCATTGACGGGAATAAATCAAACATAGAATTCGAGATACGGGTACATTTTCATCAATGATTAAAAAATATGTTTTGAAAAGGAAATAATTTTCAAGGTGGAATTTCTTATAATGAAGAAAAACTCGAAACTTGGTAGAAGTCAACAAAATTTTAAGAATTAATGTACTTTTCTCAAAATTTATGTGAATTTGGCATACATTATGAAAGTGTGGGGATTATTTTATAAATGTAAGGAATATAAATTTAAGAGATAAAAATATATCAAATATTAATAGAAATTCACTTTGAGAATTTAAGCAAGAAATTATATCCTCCCCCCCAAAAAAGACTATTTATTCTTGGCATAAATAACTAACGTACGCTAAGTAAGGACTTAAAAACGAACGAGATATTTTGTTTTTTTTTTTTTTTTATTATCAAACAACGTATGATTATATATATATATATATATATTTGAAATGTACATATAGTTATTTTAAAGAAAGGAATTTATTTTAAAAAAGGACACAATATTGTTGCAAACAATAGTTTGTTGGCTGTTAGTAAAATTACCCCAAATTTATTTGGGGCTTACAACAATTAGCCAAAAAGGAAATGAATATTGTGAGAAAATTTCCATTTTATTCTGAACTATATTAATTTTTCTAACGTAATTCCTTTATATATATGTGTGTATGTGTGCATGCGTGTGTGTCGGAAATAGAAGATCATGTTTATCGGAAAGTACGTTAGTATTTTTAAAAATTGCTTAAACTATTTCCTAGCAACTGACATAAGCATTTTCAGTTTGTTTGAAAATAAGTACATCTTAGAGCAAATTTTATTTAATGCTCCTCTTCCTCGTACACTTATTTTTAAAATTTTATTTATTTATGTCTTTTGATCAACCATAATGAAAATTACACGTCCATTAAATACATATTTTTTTCAACTATAGTAAGTCTCATCTCTTGTTACAGAAGTAAAAATGACCTTATATAAAAGCATGTTTTTAACATGTAATTATTAAATAATTATTATGACTGACTTGTATATCATTTTATGAAATTATTAACATAATCCGTTTAAATTACACCTGAAACTGTTAGAAATATACAAAATTTTAAGAATGAATTTTAATGTACGGCCTTGAAAGAAAGTAATTAGCAGTATGAAATAAAGTTCCTATAACGTTCGAGCAAAAACGCGAATTAATTGTCTTTTATATCTTTTATATTTAGCGAAAAAGGAAGAAATTAAAATGTGTTTAGAGAAAAGTGCACATTTCATGAAATATCGAATGAGTGCTTTGTTTGGAAACAAAATTCTACATACAGAAAATCATTTTGATTTTTGAGTCAGTACTGGTTTTAATATATTTGCAAATTAATTGCTTATGGATACATGAAAAATTAATTTTCGATAAATAAAATGAGTTATTCAGAAGACCAAATATTAAAATAATTATTCAGAAAAACACGTAAGATTTTAAATATTCATTTGCATTTTCGGAAGAATAGAACTACATTAAATTTTTATATAAATTTAGAAATCTATATGAGTGTACGTGTTAAAAGAGTTTGTTAATTTTTCTTTCTACCAACGTTCACATGTGCCTACTTTTATCCTTAATAACTTTACTTTCAAATTATATTATAATTAAAAGAGATAAATAGATTGATCTACGGGGAAATATATATTATAAAAATCATAAATGACGGTAGTTATATGCATTCCCCTTGAAAATGATATCCACTGATAAATGAAATTTCTTTTATAACAATAGATTGATAATATTTTCAGAAATCTTGAAACATACCTTCAAATTCCCGTATTAAATAGAAACGCAAAGTTGAATAGTTTTCAATGTTTTCAAAAATATATTTAAGCGAAATGTCGAAATACTTACAAATTTGCACTTCATTTGGAGAGCCATAGCTTCATTTCCATCCGGAACGCGGCTGTTTTTTCAAATCTTTTGCAGGTCGGTTAGATTTCACTTTGACAACAAATGTTTTATTTGCTCGAGATATTGAAATTGAGTTAACTGTCAGTCAGCTCAAAATAGTAATTAATTTAGACCGTTTCGACACAAATTTCGTTCTCTTATCCATAAGCAACTTCAACTGTATTTCGTACAGTGAAATGTGATCAAAGCTTTATCTAATATTTACTTCCAAAAATTATCTTGAAATATTTATTACGTGGGGAATTTACTATTCACAGGAGCACTTATTTTGTATATACAGTTACATCCATTTTTCACTTAAAGAAGTAAGTATAATTAATATTTTTAAAGATTTCATAAATTTCCGGTTAAGATAAAGAACCAACAATTTCAAAAAAAAAATAACCGTTTGTATAAAGACAGCATGTTGAAGTTCTATTTGCTTTCAGTTAAATGTATTTGGTAGTAATCTCAAAATCGGTAACTTTATGACTTTTTATGAGTTCATTGGCATCACGTGGCTCGTATGTCAGAAGTAATACCAGCCTGATATATGACAAATCACACGTATAAAAACTTTAACCCGCAGTAAACCTGCATAATATGGACAATAGTTCGATATTTACTTTAATTAACTAATTGGTAAAATTCCATTTTATACCCCCTCCCCATTAATCTTATACCAAGGGTAATTTGATTTCATTTGAATTATGTTTTAGTTGATGTAGAGGTGTGGAGTGAAGCACTGTCCTGATGAAATAATGGATTATTACCACCTATAACTTTTCCAAAAAGAAGCAAATATACTAAAACCGTATCATAATAACCTTCTGAGCACTGACGACCTTGTACGATAAATATAACAGTAGCGTCGTTAAAACAGAACAGTCCTAACGCCATTATTGAACTACCTCCCTGTTGTCGGTTAAAGGAAATGCGAGGTTTCGTGTCAGAGTCCGTACCAAAAATATGTGCAACCATCTTAGCCTTCCATACTGAATTTCCTTTCCTCGTTGAAGAAAAAAATTAATCACTCATCTTTTCAAGACATTTGTTTCTTACACCAAAAAAGTTGCTCCTTTCTATGGTGGGCTTTGAGCATTGTGTATTGATAAGCATGAAATTTCCTTGCAACAATGAATTGCAAATCTGGGTAATGGGATGGCTAGGCTATTGAAAATTTGACGAACATACATTTTTGACTGAAATCAATTCACAAAAGCTTTCTTTCTTACAATCGAGATATCTTCTTCGGTCTGCTTGGGAATTTCCATACTGTAGATGTGCCACGTTGCGACTAGATATGCATTACAGATCTGCTGCTTTGTTAGTGTTTAGAAAATTCCGAAATCCTCATCCCTATACATTTTAAATGTCAAATTTCGATTTTATCTGTTTGTGAGATCTCATATGTTTCAATGGACTTCAAATCGATGAATTGTTTCCTCTTTTACATTCAACAGCAATTATAACTGTGGAAAAATACTTAGGAAATGTAAATTTTATGTTTCTGAATTTGTTATAGTTATCCCTATACTTTTGGTGGTACCAAATTTTAATTAATTCACGTTTATTCTAATTTAATAAAATTCGAGCAAATTTTTAATTATTTTCCTTTTATACTTATAGTATTATATATATAATTTATTGTTGTTTATTGCTCTAGTATCTTTATTTTAATTTTTACCTAAATAAATACCAGTTTATTTATTTATGAGACGTGCTGTACTTACAACTTAAAGGCGTGAAACATTTCGCGCAGGTTATTATATAATTAGCAGTTTTTCCGCATGGAATTTAACCTAATGTTTAATAAAATATCCATGCTAAATTACCGAATTTTTCATTTTTGAGATCAATTTTACAATTTGTGTGAGTTACAGCTTCCTAAAGATTTCCTATCGAAATTCCACTTCATCTCTCATTTCTTAGAAAGATAATTGTCTGCATATTATTACGACTGGAGGAAATTCTTACTGAAAAAGAAAAAGTTAGCAATTTTAAAAATTTTGAAGATTGCAAATGTATGATTCTTTATTAAGGTATCATATATAAATTTTAAAGTGTGTTTCTTTGCCTTTCTATACCTTTATTGTAGTTCTCTGATATGATATGTTAAAGGCGAAATAAGCATATTTATATTTATATACTCAGTGTAAAATTTTCAGATATTTTTTGATGACATGTTTCGAGCCCCGTCCCCTCTAACTCCTTTTTTCTGCGCAAAATATATGCATTTTTTATGATATTTCAAAGGAATTCGATTTTGTGAAATCGGTTAAAAGTGGTGCAGGGGGGAATTGCATTAGTTTTGGTTTCAAGCTAAACTTTATTCAATAAAAGACGAGTTTGCGTGTGTATGCTTGTGTGTGTACATTAGCATTAAGATGGAATAGTCCAGATGAAGGAAATTTTTCCACTGAAATTATGGGTCCTGATGATGATAATCTGGGAGAGAGTTTTTTGAAAATCAGCTTTTTTTTTTTTAATAATTCACTGTTGAATTAATTTACCCTTAAGTAAGATATTATTTGCATTGAACTAAAGTCCGGCGAAAATTATGTAACATAATGTCATGCTCTATTTTGTCTTACATTTTGTACTTAATAGAGTGTTTTGTGTGTGTGGTTAAATTGTTGTATTTATTCATTGTGTATTCTTTGTTGAATACTTACGTTAGAATTTTCCCAATGAATCATGGCAAAAGTGGATTTCTCTCTCTTTTTATATTACTTTAAATGCTGCCTTTTGTCCAACGTGAGACTAAGAATTGGGATAAATTTGCGGCAAGAACGGATTCATGAAAAGTATTAGACATAATAATACCAGGGAAGATCTTTTACAAGTGAGTAAGATGACAAATTTATACATCTTTTCTCTAAATTCAAAGACTTTTAATATTGCTTATCAAGAAACTCTCAGATTTCTTATCAACATTTTATCGAAGTTCAATATTATATATATTCACTACTTGTGGAATAGGCTATTCTTTTAGTGTATATTTTGTATTGCTTAATTTAAAGGAAATTATCTTACATAAATGTAACCAGAATATTCTTTTATCTTAGGAAAATTTCACTGATTGTGTATGGTTTTGCTTAGAAACTACCTTTTCACAGCAAAATGAAACTGTAATTTAACAAACTCGAATTAGTTGTTTTATACTTTTTTGAATGTGGGCTCACATTGTAAATATTTTATGCATGTTATCTGGAGTATTGAGCTTTTACATACACCTATGAAGAATGGATACTTCAAGTAGTTCTTTATGAAGGAAAAGAATTGTATTTTTATAAGATAACTTCCTTTTTTATTTGAAGTTTGAAGTAAAGATAGCACTCTATTGTTTGAATTCCACTTTTTTTTACAATCCAAGAAACTATATATAATCGCCGCTTTTATTTCTATATAAAAAAAATACCATCTTTTAAACTGAACATTATGAAAAAGATTTATGAAAAGAGCAAATCTCTAAAAAAACGGGACAATTACTTTAAAATATTCGATATAGAGATTACTACCAAACATAAAATTGCTGTCAAATAATAAAAATGATCTTTTGTTATTTTTTCATTCTTTTTGTCGACCAGCGGAGTAAAAGAAACTAGAGAAGTATAATATTGATTTCCGATAGCAATCATAAGAAGTGTGAAAGTTTTGACACCGATTAATACACACACAAAAGATTTCAGGCAAGAGATAAGTTACTTTTTTTCACTGGCATTTAAAAAATTATATTTTTCAGTGCCAAATGGAATTAAAATAGGCTTAGACAGATTTTTGTTGTTGATCCATGCATTCGAATACCTTGAATAGAATTTGGTCTTTTTCTAAATAGCTGTATTTCTTTAATAATATAGTACATTTAAAATAAACTACGTTTGATGGTGTTAGCTTAATGTTAAAGAAAGGAACAACGGATATTCTATGGAAGTAGATTTTCTGAAGTGAGTTTCAGATTTTCTTAAGTTTCTAAGACCTTTTTCAGAAAGAAGAGTTTCTCTTTTGCGCCATAAAACGCTAAATAGTAAACAAAATTCTGTAGATCGAATATTTGGAACAATATGTCAAGATTTAATGGTTTAATGCATTACCTTAAATTAAAAAACAAAGCGCAAATAACATTGGAGAGGACAAATTTGAGATTTAATGAAAACGAATCATCCGAAAACATTTCTAGATTCTTATTTAAATTCCTGCTATGGGCAGGATTCGTCTATGAATCCAAAATAAAAATAAAGCACATTTTTTATCTCATGCATTTGATATATTAGTATTTATTACATGTGCGGATTTAAGTATTTCTACGATTATAGGCACTGATTCGACCGATTTGAAGTCAGTTCTAGCTTATATTTTTGGTTACGTATCAAGTGCAGTGGCTTGGTATGGAATGCGATACCAAAAGAAGAACATCACTTTTCTCATTAGAAGTTTTCGAGACATATATCCAGGCTTTCATGCGAAAAAAATTGATTTCTTATCGTTTGTTATCTGTTCTATGACAATAATATTTCCTGCAGTATTAACATACATAACAGATGATTCTGAATTTCTCAGTTTTTACACATTCGGATACAATTTGGGAAGTAGTTGGATAATAACTGTCTTAATAATTGTAAAGAGTTGTTTTTACTATATGCTGTATCCATCCATAACAAATATCGTGGCTGTGTTTTATACTTCGTTGTGTTGGCGTTGTTCGGTTTACATCAAGTCCCTAACAGACCAAATCGAAGAATATTCGCCTGAGGAATTTGGATTACTCCAGCAACTTAACATCCTAAAAAGCAAGAAAAAGGTATATGATGCATTGCACAACATTCAAGACACTTTGTCGATGCCGATTTTCTTCGTAATTCTTGCTAATGTTTTTATGTGTAGCGCCGTAACTGGAGGATTATTAGTCAAAAGTGTAGGGGACTTTAATAAATTGTTACAAATGGATTTCTTGTACTACCTCATTAACGGCATATTATGTGTTGTTGGAACTCTGTGGATAGCGGGTCGTGTCCCAATCGAGATGAGTAGATTCAAGAACAGTTTTTACCAAAAGACACATGAGAGGCTGCTTCATCAATACGCTGTCGTTGATTCTGAAGAAAAGCACCTCAAGATGGATTTTTGCAGTGAACAAGATTTCGTGCTGACAGGATATAATATTCTTCCTCTCAGAAGAAGTACGATTCTCGCTTTGATTGGTACTTTGTTTACGTATACTGCACTTGTTATGGATACTAATAGGCCGGATAAAATATAATTTTGAAATTTTCTAAAATAAAGGAAGAGTGACTAAAATTCAGTTGAGAAATCTGACGATTATTATTGTTTTCTGCATTACAAAAGCAAAGTTTAGAATGGAGAAATGTATTTCAATGTAGATGATACTTCTTTTCCCTCTATGGAAATGTAGCTTTGTAAGCCCAAGCATATTTCAGAAATAAATGATGAAATTAAAAATTTTATTTTCGCGATAATTACTTTACGTTTTACGAAAAAAGTGATGGATTTGCGACTTTTTAGAAGCATGAAATGATAGAAATTATTTATTTTTCTTTCATTGTGCGATTCTCTTCTTTTGCACTAATCATACTCTTATAAATGCCAATATTTATATGATTTAATAAAGGAATTGAAATAGAATAAATTACATTGCAGTGTTCTTTCAGTTATCTGTCAAATATTGGACCAAAGTGGCACCGAATTACTGAAAAATCACTAAAAATAATGATATTAGCGACAAAAGCTATGAATTAATGTTACATAATTTTTAATACGGTATACGCAAATACATTTTTAATATGTTGTTGTTAAAGATGGATTTTGTAAGATCAGAGTTTATGGTACAGGAATAATCAAAGGTTTAGGTTTAAGGTGTTGAATGTCCAACAGATAGACAAAAACAGTTGGGTTTTATTTAACTTTAAATTGTCTTATGTATGTAAAGAAAAGCTAATAATTGGTCAAGAATTATTGTATACATTTGTTTGTGGCGTAAATTTACTGTTAATTGTAGGTAAAGGAAATATAAATTATGATTTCCCAGTGCCACAATTATTCTAGTATACTTTCTATTCATTAAGAAGCTGCCCTAGAACCGTGCTTTTCAAAAAGAAATACGGAGCAAAAAATATCCGGGTCATTTCCACGGAAAAACGCCATTCTTGCGAAATGATTTGCACTTTTTATTTTGCTTCTGATATGCTTTAACTCTTTAAATATTAATAAGGCTATTATTTTAAATTAAATTTCTTTTAATTTTATTGAAATAACGTGATTCATCCATGGTATTTTCCAGATACTGTTCGGATGACATGCTACCTTTATACATACCATTTTATTTAAAAAAATTTTAAATGTTAAGAGAATCTGAGGAATTCTCAAGATTACGACAAATGTGTCAGTTTTATAGATATTTCACATATGTCATAAATATGTTCTTTGTACTGATTTGAGTTTACTTAATCTATCTTTAGGTTCCCTTCACAAACCTATTGGACTCAATTCATGTGACTTCATTCTCACATGATTGATACAATCAAAGCTAATTACTGTCTCCAGCAAGTTATTCACTTGTTTTACAAAAATTCGAAAGCCCATTATAAATCTATATTAATAAATCATGTACAATTCCTAAAAACTAGTTTAATTTGTCATAAATATTTCAACTAGTTTTAAAGTGTTTATATGTCACAAGAGAATGATGATATTACGTAAACCTGTCAAAAAAATATTTAACACACAGTCAAAATTTTAAAGTGCAGTTTATTTCATGTTAGCCCACAAATGACGTTCCATTTTGATTTGTTAAGTCATTTTATAGATTTTATTCTATATTTGGAGTATGCTTTTTGTTCCAGTGAGTTCACGGTCATTTTCCGAAATTTATGTAGAGTATTAGGAACTGAAAAGAACTGCATTTCTTGTTCTCATACATAAGTTCTGGATCTTGCTTGATAGTAAAAAGTGAAAGTGAAAGATCATACAATAAGAAGGATTAATTTATTGAGGCTACGTGTAGGAAATATCAGATGACCTTTAATATTTAGTACATTTTATTCACTATAATAAGAAACTCACTTTTAGCACCTTTCCCTATCAAGTTCAGAGAGAATTACGGAAAAAAATACAACTATGATTTTTGTTTCCTCTCGTAAGCTATAGGTGTTTTCCTTTGAAATTCATCGAACATCATCCGTACGGATTTCATAACATAAGTAAAATAAATCTGGAGAATTATGTACTCAAATTTGCTGTTTAGAATGATTGACTCAAAGACCATATTTGGCAAAGGTGTGTCAAATTCTCATAAATTTACGAAAAAACGTGCACTTGTGATCCAGACTAACTTTTGTAAATTCGAAAGCAAAAGTCGGATGGAATAATAATGAAATGGATCAAAACAGGGAGATGTTTTTTTGGAACTCTAGGGGTATATTATGAAGGTCACTCAATTAATCATTAGACATTCCTAGAGATAGTACTCGTTGCATCGAAAATGGTTAATTTTTAGTAAGCATCATGATTTACTAAACAGCTGTCTGAATCTCAGTTACTTGTATTCGTGACCATGACTCCTTTCACACCTCAAAAATTCTTCGTCATAACTTTTCCGGTACTTGAGACCATCTTAGCCTTTTTATAGGACAGATTCACCTCAAGCAACCCAACGTTTTTATTGTTGCTTGGTTTCTAATGAATAAAAATGATCCCAGGCCTCACCGACGGTGACAATACGACGCAAAATGATATCGACAATTCGATGCGGCAGCAATCAAGTTTTGATTTGGCTGAAAATGATTGGCAAATCAAAACTTATGAATCAATGACACATTTTATTCATCTCCATTTAATAAATGATAGACCCTGTGGTAACGACAATTCACCTTAACGATGCCCTTTGTTTTCAAATACAAGTACGTTTTGAACCACTCTCGTACCTTTGTACGTCAGCAGCAAATATCAGAGAAAGGAGAGATTACATGCGCAATTCGAAAACATAAGCTCCATACTTAAAGAATTGATTGTTTGCTTAATTTACGTGACATTGAGAAGCAACACGAGGGCTATGGGTGACGGTAATCGACATTTTACACCTCCATCAAGTGACGAAGCCAATATCTGAGCTAGCACCCGACTCTGCAAGCTTTTTCAAGACGTCGACTGAAGAACACGGTGTCACGACAGAGTCGATTCCCTTTGTCTCTCTCTTTCTCTTTTTCCTGCTGCGTTGCGTAATCTAAATCACACTCCCAAATAATATGGGCCGGCCGATCTTTCCCAGATCCCCCCTCCCTGTATGACTCTTAATCAATGCTAGCAAGTATTAGCTGTATCCGGTAATTAACACTCAAATTTTACCAGATGCGAACTAAAAGTTCTTTTCCCTAACTGATAGCTCAAAAGAAATGAACATTAACACTCTCTGAGTTTATTTTACATATTTAAATCAAATATTGGAGGAAATTGTGAAATTCAGAACCTGTGAGTGGATAAGATTAAAACTTTTCAATTTTTTGAATATGTTCCTCGGATATTCATCTTGCTATTAAAGAGTAATATCATTAGTCTAGTTATGATATAAAACTTTCAAAATTTCTCTTTGTATTATAAACAAGTTAAAATGAGCTGTCCGTTGTGTATGATACACTTCTAACACGATATTCTATTAGCTTAAAACTCATTGATTGGTTGATAATAATTAATGGCACACATAGAAACAACACTACGGTTTTTGACGACGGACCTCGTAATTTTAAATTTTCGTCAAATGACGAAAGCGACATATGAGGTGGAACCCCACTCTCTTAACTACTTTACTATCTAACATAAGGATTTAGAGCCTTAGTAGTAGTAGTCGTACATCAGCTGCGCTATGCAGTGGGTCTTAAAGGACATCAGGACTTGAACCCATGACTGCGGAAAGACTTCGGCTGCGAATTCGCTATCATGACCACTCGGGAACCACAGTTATAATTATCTCAAGAATATATGTTCCTAATTAGGGACTAAATTCAAAAATATCTAAGTTATGTAATTTAAAATGCATAAAGAAATCAAATTGGGGGTTGATATTACCTATTTATTAATTTGAATATAATTATTAATTTGAATATAATTATTAATTTG
>BMAW01044662.1:15837-54307 GCA_019974015.1 Nephila pilipes
TTATTAATTTGAATATAATTATTAATTTGAATATAATTATTAATTTGAATATTTGAAGCGCATTATTACCTAATAATTAATTTGAATTTGTAAAGAGAACTTAAAAATATTCATGCTTTTTTCAGTTCGTTAAAAAATTATCACTGCAATATACATAAAATTTATTGTTGCTCTACTTTAAAATATTAGAATCAACTTCTGATCTAATAGAAAATAAAAGTATTTACATACTTTTTAAAAAAAATTCTCATTACTTAAAAATTGTTTAAATGATAACTATTGAAATGTGAATAACTATATTTTTCAAACAATTTAGACTCAATACTTCATGATCGTAATACATAATGCCCCCCCCTTTACTCTTAAAACGTTATGCTCAATTTATCATAAATAACTATGTTTACGCATTGCAAAAAAAAAAAAAGGTTCAATGCATCAAAATTGAATTCAACTAAAATTTCTTCTGAAAAATACCACATCTCCGTCGAGATGAATAGTCGTGTGTTCAAAGAAAAAACACTATGCGCATTAGTTTCATCGTAATTTCTTTACGAATCAGGGTTTTTAACGATGGTCAATATTAAAACAACGAGTGACAACTTGAGAAATTTAGCAGAGGTAACGCAAATGGCTTTGTCATTTATTCTTCACAACATCTGCAAAGGTCATTAGTATTGAAATCGGGATATTTTAAGCACTCATATTGTAATTTTTACTGATAATAATGATTTAACTGATAATAAATATGTTTACATCAATCAGAATCGATATTTTAAACTCTTCTGAAAGTAACACTTTCAAGCAAGGGTAGCCAACCCACTTTCGCAATGTGCCTGCGAAACGATTCCTTCCCCTCGTTAATAATAGAGCTGCAATGTCCTTTTTTCAACACGCTTTGATTTAAAAAAGATTGTCCTATCCTAATCTGAGACATGTGTTCTATTGTAAGTGATCTGCCGATATATAAATAAATAATATAAAGAAAGTAAAAAAGTTATGTGCAAAGATTTACAAAGAACAGATTTAACCATACCATGTGCACTTTTTTTTAATTATTATTAAATTACTCAATTAAATTTTAGAATTAAAATAAACCATGAAATATCGAGAAATGGACAATAGTAAACTTTTCCGATATTAAAATTAAAGGAAAGGATAAATTATTAAATTAAAAATATTTAAGCTACATGTAATTAAAATTCAAGCAAACGATAAGAAATTGAAAAGTGATGTGCTACGCCAAAAGTAATTCACCTAAGACTATAGTCCCATGGGTGGCTAATATTATAATCTTTCGGCTTTTTATATAAAATCGATTGACAGAAAATGTAACTTGTTTTAACTTATTCATTCTTTCATCGCATCAAAGAAAGGGAAATATGCGTAAATGTTGCATTATTTCAACATTATAGATTCCAGAGGAAAGAAGAAAAAAAATTGAAATCGGCTTCGGGAATTTCATTTCAGTATGTGCTAACAATTTTTTTTTTCCAGTGAAGTTCTCGAAAAAGTAGAATTATTCAAAAGGAACATTCATTGGCATAAAGTAAGTTTACTTACTAGCCCCTAACTCCACAGAAGCAATTTCTGTCAAGAAAAGAAAATATCTTTTCGGATTTAGAATGAACTTTCATTTTTACAAGCAAAAGTACAAAAACGTTGTCAATGTAAACAAAAAGAATAAAAATAGACGATTATGCTGTAAAAATTAATTATTAAATAAAATATTAAAATAAGAACAAACGATAAATTACTAAATGGACAATAATGTTCTTTTCGATTGTTTTATAATAAAAGCAGATGATGAAATATTAAATTAAATATATCTTAGCAATATAAGTAAACCTCATATAAGCACATTAAATGTAATTGTTATAATCACAATGTATTAAAATGTGAATATTTTTCGAACGTGACAGTATGTATCCTCTACTTTATGCCCACGCATTTTTGTCGACACCATTTTCTCTATCCACCATCCCATTGTTTCCCCTATTTTTTTTTAAACACGTTCGCACATGTGAAAAAAAAAAAATGTTGGTTTAGTGTTCTTAAAAAGTTTCATACTGTATGAAACGTAGATCACTGAATTTGCATTTTATCAAATCTTAGAAGCACGTGCACGAGCCCCCTACAAGATGGGTATTTAGTGGGATCAGAATTCGACTTCAGGACTCGACGAAACAATGCCGGCCGCGAGTTCTCGACCGTGACCACTGGACTATTACGGCCATTTGAATTCAAAATTTAGCGGCATACTGAAAAAGTGAAATCAATTCTTCATAACTATTCATAATGAAACCAGAAAACTCGAAAGAAACAAACTGATTTCTTATCCAATCAAATTGTTTAATTATAGAAAAAAATTATTCGGGATTCTCTTCTATTTTTAAATGTTTGATTATTGGAAAATGAGAGCCTCTTTTATACCCTGCACAGAAAGACACATTTCAATGCATCTTTCACTTACGTGTATCTTCCATTATAAAAGTTATTTTCATAGCATATAATTTGTGGGTCGATGTAAAAATCCTTTCATTATTCTGTTACCTACTTTAGATTGACAGGATTAGAGTAACCACAAATATCAATCGAATGCAACATATTATTGCATCCATTGTCCTTTTTCAGATATTTTCCGAAAATTTCGTGTTTTTTTTTTTTTTTTTTGCTTCGAAAGAAAAAAATTGTAATTCATTTCTTAATTATAACATACGATTGAAAACCTATTCACGTGACAGGTTTCTCATTTCTGTACTCGTGTGCCTACCAATAAAATACTGGTATGCTTCTCTAATTTCTGTTTCCCTTTTCGAAAATTCAGCTTCCTGATGAATATTATTTAGTTTAAACACATTTGTCATGGTTTTTAAATGAATTCTTACGGAACATTGTGAAAAATCACAGGTCAAAGAAGATTGTTGTGGCAACATCTAGCGACTGAAGGAACTTTGTGATTCACACATTTTTTGCATAAAATTATAAAATACAAGATTTAACGGGATTGATATCATTAACAATTTGTTGATATTATGACACATCAGTTTACTGTTTATTCTTATTGTATCTATTAATAAAAAAACGTATCTGTTGCAGGTGTATTTTGGGTTGATTTGGTTTTATTCACATCGAACTAGAAGCAACACGACGGAGACGGACCTCGTAATTTTGAACAGTGGTCAAGTGACGAGAGCGACAACTGAGCTAACACACCCCTCTCCTAACTTCCACATCACGCCAAAGGGAAGACTGTGGGCCCTGACCTATTGCAGGTGTAAGGTAACTGGCAACAGCTTGATAAGTGTTGTTGGATTCCGGCACGTGCGGTTACACGTTGCCTTTTTTTTAATCATCACGAATATGAAGAGTTACGTCCATGACTTATGAATTACTGTGTTCAGCTTTAATTTTACAAATACGCGTAATAATGATTAGATCAGTTTTTTCGACTCTATCTTGTAACAATTTGATCTAGAAATCGTAAATTTCATTTTGTTAATGAAATTTACGATAGTTTCTCATATAGCAATTAATGCTACCCTACCTGAACACATTTTCAAATAAGTATATTTTTCAATTTTAATCAAATAGTTAATGTTGTGAGCTGCAGCTTCATATATATAGGGATAGTCAAAACCTTACCCCAAACTAAATCAATTTTGAACCAATATGCAATTTAGGTAATTAAAGTACTTAAACTTTGCTTAAATGCTCTCGCGCTGTATTCATAGGCATTTCATGCAATGAAGTTTCATTTTGTAAAGTTAAATAATTTAATTAATTAATCTTATTTTTATTTCATTTTTTTTATTTTATTTTTATTTATTTATTTTAAGAAAATCTGTCTAAATTAGTTCTCGTTGTTATGCTTTTATTTAAATATTCCTTACTAACTTCCATGTCTACTTCCTATTCCGAAATATAAATTTTTGTTTCAACATCACTAATTCTTTTAAATTTTTATTTATTTATTTATTTTTCTTCTATCAAATTCCTTGATTTGAGGAGACTCTCACTTCGTTTTTATTTAGTTATATCGGCTGCATGATTGTAACTTCTATAGTAGTTGACGATTTCGTAAAATTTCTTCCAAGAGTGTTCTTTTTCACATCAATCTTCACTTAATCTGTCCAGTTTTTACAAAAATTTACATATTGTGAATTGCTATATTAATTCACATTGCTATGTGAATTAAATGGAAAATATCAGCGATGGTTACGCGTCCAAATTCGAAGTCACGGTTCATTTCGATTTGCATCTACTTAAATTTAAATCACGTCTTTGAAATTACCATTGTGATGGACTTCAGATCATGACGACAGTAATATACAAAATTTATTATACAAAGACAATAAATTTTAATGTATATTTATTTTTCATTCACATATCCATAAGCAATATTTGCTTTCACACGTTTCATAACATCAACATAAACAAGCATAGCGCCAATTACAGAACTTGAATACTCGGTTTCTACCTAATGGGAGAAACCTCTAGAGAATTTTCCTCTTCCTGAATAATGTTGCGGCAACACTAAATGCTTAGAATTCAAGTGTCAACGCAACAGGCGTACCAGTCCATCGTGACACTGTAAATGAACTGATTTACTGAGAGAGACGGAGAGAACACACTGTGTATCTTCATTTGGTGGAAGTGGGCGGCACTGTTAATTGAAAGTTTAGAATCCTTCTTGTCTCCTCAACCCTTCCATGCAGTCAACTTTCTACCGGATGCCTTGAAAGTTCCCGTACAGAAAATCTGTGAATGTATTATACAAACTCAACAGCCAGTTATTTTTATCCTTATGGGAGAAGCACTTCTAACATAACGAGAAAACGTTTTTCAAATAAAAATGCTGGAGGCGAGTCCATTCCTTTCTTACTGGCAGAGCTGAACGCTTTTGTACTTATTTTGTAAAATGCGTTTCAAGAAGCAAGGAGTTACTTCTTGCAACCTTTGAGTAATAGCAATTATCAGATCATGTATTATTTGGGAATTATTTTCATAAGTTTTGCTACTTAAATATCACTACAGCGTTTGGTATATTGTAGAATACTTTGAATGTGATGAGATAGTTTAGATAAAAGATTGAATTACATATGTTTAAAAAATAACAATAAATTTCCATTTAATGTACAGAATTTTTTCAATTTATATTTTTGGTGTAGTAACCATTTTTAATGATATATTTAGTTGACGGAAAGAGTTAGGCCTATAATACTAGAATAATCCAGCTTTATAGACCAAAGCCTGTTAAAAAATTAAATATACTATTCTCCATTTTTTTTCAAAATTTTTTAAATATATACACGCACTCACTCACTCTCTCACACACACATACGTAATAGCTAAATACAAAGCGGTCCAATGATCCACGTAACTTCTTCCCTCTGCAAAATTTTTCAATTACCATAAGTAACGCAGGAAAATGATATTGAGACTTAAGTGCTTCATTGTTAATCCTTCCTCTAATTAAAAAAGTCCTTAAATTAGCGTTATTTGATAGAACCGGGACTTGAGAATATGCAGAGATGATTGAAATTGGTATTGTGATTTACAAAATAATTATATAGAATGAAATTATTCCGAATGTATTATTGATAGATTGGATCTGTAAGATTTCACAAAGAATGATTACTTCATATTGTTAAAGTTTGATTTCAACTTTCAGTCACATATGAAAAATCAAATTATCTAATCTTGAAGTAATTATTCACATGAATTACTTAAAGATAGATTTACAAATGTAACGGCGGCATTACCATCCAGATAAGATTAGTTATATTTTATGACACTGAATCTTCTTGGAATTTATTGTGCCACATACAAAGAAAGATACTACAATTTTGTTTAAAAAAAAACAATTTAAAATTGAAACAGACGGTGACTGTTAATTAACGTCTCACTCAGAAGCAACAAACGACGATCCTCGGAATTTTAACCTCGGTCAAGTAACGAGGACGAACCTCCGAGCTGCCACCTGCCTCTTCGAATTTCCACACGACATCAACGAGAGGACTTGGGACATCGACAGATTCGACGTGCAACAGCAATGCTACACGGCGAGTCTTTAGAGGTATCATAGCTCGAAACTATGACTCGATGAAAACTCCAGCAGCGTGTCCGCGACTATGACCACTAGGCTACAGTGGTCAAAATCGAAACAGAAGTTAAAGAGAAAAATAAAGTTTAATAAAATTATATGTAGGTGGGGAAACAAATGTCATGTAAAAAATTAAAAATATTTGACTGCGGATTTTCTTCAACTAAGTCAATTAAAGATAGTGTATAAGATTCATGTGAAAGATGAGTAATTGTTTAATTAAGGTCATACTCAGAAGCAACACGAAGTCTATTGTCGACGAACCTCAAAATTTCTAACCTCCATCAAATTACGAGGACGGCACCTGTGCTGGCACCTACCTCTCCAAACGTTCACACCTCGCCAACGGGAGGATATAAGATTTAAAATGTTTAAGACGAACAGAGTTAAAGCAGAGCACTGAATTTTAATGTGTCTCATGGTTTGAGGACTAACACAGTGGTTACACAGAGGGATCTTCCCCCACATAAAGGTGTCTTGTATCAATCTCATTTGTTCTCAATACGTAGACGTTTCAAAATTACGTCAAGTCTTCTGCATGAAAATGCGTGTCGATGAGAAATAATGGATTTAAATTCAGAAAAGAAATGTTATTTTATTAGACGAAGAATCAGTAGGAATTTATTTTCGGGCGATTATAATACTTATGTATGAAAATTCCTAAGGAATAAAAAAAATCTGATTATCTCTTGGACTACAATAGCTTGAAAAGAAGTTTAGTTTTGTTTGAAGTTTAGTCGTAATTTTTAGAAAAAATTCTGGAATCTTTTTTTTTCAATTATGAATTATCAGAGATATTAATGTATTTTGTACATAATCAAGGCATCTTTTCCCCACAAAACGATTAAAATAATTGAAGGTGAACATATTTCAGCTACAGAAGTTAGTTTTAATTTGAACGATTTTGTCCTTCCATAAAAATCACGATTTAAAGAAAATATATTCCTTTAATAATACAAAGAAAATTTTCAAGCTTAGAGGAAGCTTAAATTCGAGCATAACGGAAAAGTTTACCAAACAAGTGAAAAACTTTTACTTAATATCATTCCAATATGTGCAAGAATGGTCTGAAATAATTATCACAGAAAATAAGTTTTCAATGTTTTTTCGACTTAATCGCAAGTAAATTGGGCAGATATTGAAAATTGAGTTGAGTTTTCATCGAAAGAAATGTTTGATATTAAAATCGATGACAATTGTCAGTTTGAAGAAAATAGAAGAGTGAATGTATATTTAAATTCTGATAAATTAAGAATGGGGAAATCAACATGTTGAAATTGATAAAAGATGGGTGAAAATATTTAACCATTTCAAAAATAAACACATTCCATATGAAAATTTAGTTATTCTTGTTAAATTTATGTTGTGCTGCCCTGGAACCAACGCAGCAGTTGAAAGAGTTTTTTCAATATGTGATGATTCTTGGACAAGTGAGAAATTAAGATTGAATGTTGATAATCTAGCTGCAGCACTTATCGTAAAATTCAATATAAAGGATATTTTTTTTGCTCCGAAATTTCCAGTATATTTTTAGAAAATATATTGACAAAAAAAAGTTTCATTCAATGGGAAACTAGTCGTTTAATTAAAAATTAAAAGTGATGTAAGCATAATTAAAGTAAATTTTTGTTTGGATTAATAACATGTTTGATTTATTTAAGCTGTATTTTTTTCATAAATTTTTTCGTTCTCCTTTTCATAGTAAAAAATTAGTCACCTTAGTAAATAGCAAGTCACTAATTTAAATTCATTTCCATGATCTTTTCTTCACAATCATGGGTTCAGACGATTGAAAATTGTGTATATACACTGGTGTAAGAAATTAAGAGAATTTTCATATTTTATTTACGATCGCCAGAACTACTAGACAGATTTTAATCAAATTTGGTGTGTACATAAGTTGATATAATACAAACAAAATAAACATTCAACAGTTATAATAGACACACATGTTTGTGTGTAACACTTATGAGGGTCTGAAACAGCGGTTGCAGAATATACAAAAGAAACGGGTTAATAGGGTGTATGGTCCTCTCTTACGGCTATACACGCCTTGCAGCGTGATGTCGAACTAGAAATAAGGCAGTTTATCAGTGCCTGTGGCAATTGGTCCCACTCATTCACCAACGTTGTTTTCAGTTCCTGGATGGTTCTCGAAGGGGGGATGCGAGTTTCAATTGCCCTCCCCAGAGCGTCCCAGACATGCTCTATAGGAATAAAGTCTAGAGACCTGGCTGGCTAAACCATCCGGCGAATATCCTCACTCTCGAGAAATTCGTTGACCAGAAGAGCTCTATGTGGCTTCGCGTTATCTTCCATTAAGATGAACTCGGGGCCCACTGCACCCCGGAAAACAGAGAATGTTGTGTCATGCATAATGCATGACACAAGATTTATAAAAAATTAACATTACTATTGAAGAAATTAAGGAACTAAGAAATCAGAAGAATATATTCCGGTTTTGCTTCGTAACTTTATTTTTGACGTTGAAAACAACATACATTACCAAAAGAGGCTGAAATATCAAATACAATATCATTTTCAAGATTGTAGAATTTTTTAATGCAGCCTGCTTCTTTTCCTTCCTAACTAAGTATTAGCAGTTTTAAATGCACCCTGATGATGCACTAAATGATACTGCCAGCGATCTCTACGATAAAACTTTTTGGTGCAATATTTACATTCATATTGAGGACCTTCAATATGCATTTTTAAATGAGCTTGCAAATTATCCTTTCTGGTAAAGTATTTACCACATATATTGCATTTATGGGATCGATGGTTAAAACTAACAGTATAAGGAAGACCTTGAGGTATGGAAAGAGGTGACATGAAATCTGGAAAACAAAAGCATAACTTATTCATTGTTGTAAAAGAACAATAAGTAATACAAACAATTCACAAATATACATAGAACAATAATAATTAATAAAACAGTTTCGATTCAAAACATTGATATATTGAAAAAATAAATTGTTTGAACTATTAACAAAAGCACTGTACTTACTTATTCAGCAATTTTTAAATCCATTCCTACATAAAATTTTCTTGCAAGTGAGAAAAAGAACGAGCATTTTGTTTGCGGATTAAACAGAATGAAAATAATATATTATTGTAGCAAGATTCAGATGCAATAATTTGCATTTTGCTATGAAATAATGACAGAAGGCTGTACACGGCAAATGATTATAAATAAATGCATTGAAACATGATATATCATTTGAATAAAAATAAAAAGATTATTAACCAAGACAAATCTTGATTTTTCATTCTCTAGTTCTAGTACATCTGTGGAAATAAAGCAAAAATTAATGTTCAATTAAAAATCTTACTCCACTAATAGACAGATTGCACTAATTAAAAGACAATAATGTTCCAAATCTCATTTAATAATAAAAACAGGAAGATACATCATACATAATATATCAAATGAAAATACAATATTCTAGTTTAAGAAACTGAAGCCCCGATACATTAAACAAGGTATACTAGCAAAAACAAATATTTGTCAGTCAAAAACAAGAAATGCTGTTTTCATAATGAGATAGTAAAAATATATGGAATTATTTAAAAGAAGCAAGCCAAAGAGTAATACAACTTTAAAAATAATAATAATAAAGTAATAATTTAGACACAAGTTTAATATAATCGAACCACATAATAAATGCACGATTTAACAATATAACATTGCTTTGAATCATAATAAAGATACTCAGTTTCTTCCATAAATATCTATTTAAAACAGTAAAAATATATAATCAATAGTGTAATTAACATAAATTATTACTTTATATATATATACAAGCTTAAAATACAAATAAAGTTTTTAGGACAAATATATATTATTTCACACAAAAACGTTTGATTCATAAATATATAAAAACCATATAATAACAATTATAAGCAATAATATTTTTTATAAATAGTATAAATTGCTTACAATCCCAAATATATCAAATGAGAACTTTATTTTTATTTGTTTTGGAACTTTTATTATCACAATTACACACAAGCATCATTTTTATTATTAATTATTTACATTGAAATTATAATTATTGATATACAAAAATTGTTTAAAACAGATTGAGCATTGGTAAATTAAAGCATCCAAAAATAACATGGCAATTAAAATAATATATTTTCATAAATATTACACACATAAATGGGAATAAAATGCCTTTCTAAAATATCTTAAAGAAAAAAAATCTATAAATAGAACTTTTCTTCTTAAAATTACTGTAAGATTTTGGGTATTGACAATTAAGATTTGAATTTTTTTTCTAAAAAAAAAAAAAAGTGCTTTATATTAAAAGGCTGTATTCAATAAAAAATATTAATTAAGATTCGATTCATTTAAATAAAATCACTATAATGAAACTCACTTAACTTTGAAACAATAACTGTTATTTGAAGTATATATTTATTTCTAACTTTTTTAACACTGTATAACAAAAATAGAATACACTGCTCTTAACTATTATAAATTTACTAGGTAACAGTTGTCTAATGAGAAATTTATTCTTTTAGCAATGGAATAAAATAGTTTATATACATGTGTGAACAAACAAGGAAACTAAAAAGCATTTTACATTCAAGCTACATCAAAACCGAAAAATTTTGAATCTTCATTAATTAAATATTTTATTTTTACATTGGAAAATTGAAAAGCACTTTTTTTAAACTTTTGCTACTCAAAAATTTTAAGCACATTAATGTCAAGATTAAAAATTAGACTATCCAAAATATCTGCAGGAGTAGAACTCTAATGAATGGAGTTCTACGCTTTGAAGTTCAAATCACTTTTATAGAAACTTCGTAAGTTCAAAATTAAACTTCATTTACAGAGGTAGTTTTATTGTTTCCTGCCTGTAGCTTATCAGGGAAATAAAAATATCAAAAACAATCATTAGTTGACATACAAACGAAAAGAGAAGGTTTTGATGTAATGCTTTTAGCAGTTAAAGCTTCTTTTTCAGAAAGCAAATTCACAGATAATCCTTTTGGTGAGTCAACATATGCATCTGAAGATTATCACTACGTCTGAATCGTTTAAAACATAACTGACAACAATGTGGTCGATGATCTGTATGAGTAATTAAATGTCGATTCAGTTGGGTTTTACGGCCAGTGCTATAACCACACACATTACATACAAAAGGTCGTTCACCAGTATGACTTCTTTCATGAGCTTCAATTTGACTTTTATAGAATGTTGTATAATCACAATAAATACAATGAAATTGTTTTCGGCCACTGGAAGTGCATTTACCAGCAATCAGTAATCTTTTAAGCACTACAAAGAGAGAAATAAAATTTGATTATGTTTTTATAACTTAAACTACTGGTCAGAATTAAATAATTTTAAAACAAACATATTATGATGCAGGTAAATTAAAAAAAAAACCTAATTCCATTATTCTATGTCCTAAAGTTATTTATTATAATTATAGTTAATATATTATTATTTTTTAAATGCTTTTCTTATCGGTGATAATGATCGAATGTCATAACTCTTATTCTATTTCTTAATGAAGCCTTTAAAGCTAATTCAATTTAAACATAAGAACATAAATAATTTTTACCTTTCCCTATTTAAAAAACTTTTACTGAACTGCACAAAAATAAAAATATGGTAGAATTTCAGAAGTCACAGTTATGAACATACAACTGAACATGCCAGTATATATTAGGACTAAGGAAATCAAATTAATTTTAGAAAATGATTAGCTTTGAAAGTTCCACTGTATTTAATTTTAAATTTTTATAAAGAAACTACTTCTAAATAAATTAAAAGTTAATCACTAAGAAAAAGTGAAATAATTCTACAGACAAAGTTCTTGAAATAATCTAATTTAAATAATCAAAAAGTTTATTCCACAACACATATTTAATATTTGTTTATGTACTCAATAACTATTTTAAGCATATAAAATATTTATATACCTATCAAAATCACAGAAATATACGAAAAAGTTTACTGCTCAGGTTAAAAGTAAATAAATATGTGATTAGTAAACTTTAAAAAATTAATTAATTTTAGAACAAAAATATCACCTTAGCAGTAATATATTTTGATCGCATCACAGCAACAAAAATACCTTTAAAAATACAAATAAAAATATAAATAATCTGTAATGTTTTACTCACAAAAAAAAAAATGCATTTTCATTCATACTTATTTTCCTAAAATAAACTTATTACACTACACTAGAATAATTTTATGACACAATTCAAAAAGGAAATATGATTATAACAACTTTAAATACTCATGAAATGTTATTATAATTAAAATACAACAACCAATCAAAGTATCATAATTGACATGAAATTAATTAAATTGAATTTTTGAAAGACGCATAGTTAAAAAAAATGTCATAATTAAATATTTATTTTAATGATTCAACATGTAAAAAATATCAAACATATGTTCTTAGTTTAGCAGCAACTGGTTTTATACTATATATATATACATGAAAAAAATCAAAAATAAAAAGATAGTGATAACATTACAATGATAAAAAAAAAATAGCAGAAAAAAAACATAGTAGTAAAGTACTCAAAAACATTACATTTTAAAAAATTACCAAGAATTACATATATTAAAATATAATTTAATAGATATTTTTGAAGTCTACTGTCCATTTTCAAGTCTACTGTCCATCCTCATATAATCAATTTTAAATTGATATTTTAAAGCAGTAATTAATAATGAGTCACAATTATTAAAGTTATTAAATAATGAAAATTATTCTCTCAACAGCAAGTTCAAAACTTTTTAATTACAAGAAAATTGTATATTTTTTTTTAGATACATTGATTACAAAAAAGTTATACATTAAATATATATCTATATATATTGCCACACAAAAAGTAAAATTATCAAATATGCCCAAAAGTATTTGGTCATTAATCTTCATTGGTTGTCTTTAATGCTACAATGAGTTTAAAAACTTTTAGGTATTTTTTAAATAGCCAGACCTTAATCTCACAATGTTAAAATTCAACATATAATTATTTCAACAAATAACAAAACTTAAACCAATTTTTATTTTAAATATGATTGCAAATCTGGGTTTAGTTAAAATTCTCAATCATATATTCAGTAAAAAAAAAAAAAAAAAATACAATTCACAATAAATAATAATAAAAAAAAAACTTTTATTGATTTAATTAATCAACTGTATGAATTTAGCTCATTTGTAATTTAAAAATAAAATTTAATGAATTTATCATTTATGATTAGCTAATAAAATTAAGTACTTCTTCAAACAACTACATTAAAAATGTAGTATATATGTATGGCATTAAAAATGTAGTATTGTATGGCATTGAAAAATGACCAAGTCATTATTCAATGCCATACAATATCCTAAACACAAACAGTATATATACTATAAATTATTATAGAGAAATATTGATCTCACACATATTTAATGATTGTTTATTAAATTTAAACTAAAGCATACAGATTTCAAACATGTTATCATTTTTTTTAAAAAAATTTACAAATAATTTCAGAATGCATTTGCATTTTTATAACAATTTGTTAGTCAGTTTCAGAAATAAATACTTTTTGATGAACTATCATATGTTTCTGTAAATGATCCTTGCGGCGAAAAGGTTTCGAACATTCTACGCATTTATAAGGTCGCTCATCTGAATGCGTTTTTAAGTGTCGGTTGAGCTGATCTTTTCGATTAGAGCGATAACCACATACTTTACACGTAAATCGTTGATCCTTAACATGTGTTTGCAAATGAATCCTTAGCAGGTTATGCTTAGAAGTTGAATAACTACAAAAATCACAGTAGTAATATGATAACCTTCTGAATTTTTTATTGGAAGCAGAGCATGATGAAATTTGAAAACCTAAAATTAAGAAGGAAAAAAAAAACAAGTATTACACAATAAAATTTATGCAAAGTTAGTTATGATTTAAAAATAACAATATTTTGGATGACACTATACTTATATTCTTTAACTAACTCTTTGGTACAGATGATATTAATTAGTCACCAAATAGATCATTATTATTTTAAACCCCTTTTAAATATAAGTGCTTGAAAAAGAAAATATACTTTTCACATAGAAATTTTAGATATAGTAATCCTTTAAAAATAAATGCTTTTCTTACCACAACAAACTTCAATAAAACAATTATGTGCACATCATAGAAACATAAATAAATATATTTTCAACCTATTTATTTAATATTCAACATATTAAAGCAAAGCAAACAACAATGACTTAACTGTTGCAAAGTTAAAAACAAAATATATTATACAAATTTTAATAGAGTACATTTTTTTTTGGTTAAAATAACATACTATTTACAAATAAAATGTTGGTGATTTTTTTTTTTTTTTTTTTTTTTTTTAAATTTAAAAATTCAAAAAGATGAATGATTTTGATAAATAATATTAGATTTATAAGTATCATTAAAAGAAAAAAGATGCAAATAGCTTCTTAATTGTTTAAATATATTTTTAAAAATTATAATACATTTCAACACTTCATTTTATTGATGAATTTATCAAAGAGCTTAACATAAACACTACTAAATAATTTGTATGAAATAATTTAATTTAATATAGTAATTTATGAAAGATTTAGTTAACAAATCATGAACAGTGTATGTATTGCCAAGTTTTAGAGATAACAAATTACAAAATAAACAAATTTATTTTTTATTAATTTACATACCAAGGACTGTGTATGTATTACCTACCTTTGGAGATAATAGATTACAAAATAAACAACAAATTTATTTTTTATTTCAAAATTTCATTACAATGCATTGAAAACTAACTGAATATCATGTTATTTTTATATATAAAAAAAATACATTGTATCATATAAATACTCTTAAGAAATTGAACATTAAACTAAATAGTGTTCACCATTAAAAAAGGCCACACGAATATTTAAAATAAAATGCACAGTAAATTTCATAAATCCACAGAATCAAAGCAATACATAATCACACACTTTTAACTGCATTACAGGTAGAAACACTGCAAAAAATGTAGCTGTTAGAATTTTTCAAATAACACAAGTTTATAATCTTGTAAGCTGAAATCCAATTACTAAATGCTTTTTTTTTTTAAGTACACAAATTTTCTATTTCATACACTTTTTCCTATTTAGAAAAACTTTGCTTTAAGAATAGCATTATTACAAGAATATTCGTATTTTCAAACACTTTTAAAGTAATTAAATCAAAATAAATAAATCATGGGGAGTTCAAAAATAAACATAAAAGATTATGTTATGAATAATTTAGTATAAGACCAATAAAAATATAAGAAATATATATTTAAAAATGTACAATTAAGCTTGAAATAAGATAAGACACATGGTATATTGTACGTAAAATGAATAATTCAAATGCATACAATGTACAGAAAAATTAATGAACTAATATTAAAACAAATACTTACATACATTATTTATCTGTAAAAGAAATAAACAAGATCATACTCAGCAAATAACAATAGCGAATGAAACAGTAAAGAAAAAAAATTAGATTATTTTATTAAAAGTAACCAAATAAATAATTTCCCCAAAACAATAGATATTTTAAAAATAAAATTTTATTCGGAATATGATAGCATGGAATCTATTGCGGAATCATAGTGTGGAATTGATAATAACACATTTATTAAAAAATAAGAATTGACATTTAGAATAAAAATCATTTTTTCCATACTGACACCTTTTACATATTTTCATATTTTGAAAAGGGTGTGAATATATATATTCAATTAATTCTTATGTCGATAATTGTGAATTTTTTTTATAATATACCATTTCCTACAAAAAATTATCAGAAAAATTTAATGCAATTTCACATTTGGTTGGTTTTTATTTATGTCACACTAGAAGCAACACTAGGGCTATTGGCGACAGACCTTATAATTTTGAACCTCAATCAAGTGACAAGAACAAAACCTGAACTGGCACCCACTCTCCTAACTTCCACACCACACCAAAGGAGGACTTTGAGCCTTGACATATTTAATGTGCATCCACCCTCGTTAAACGGTGGGTCTTTAGCAGTATCAAGGCTCTAACCTACAACTCAATGAAAACTGCTGGCTACGAGTCTGTAGCCATATTCACTAGGCTACCACGGTCACCACTTCACTAACTAAACTATGTACTTGCAAGTCATTATCATTTGCATTTTCTTATTGAATGTTCCCATAAAATACATTTGAAAGGCTTTTGAGCAGAAAAGATTTGCAGATTCTGTTTCACATAGAATTGTTTGACCATAAAATACAAGCTCGGCATTAACAAAGATTTTCAATTGTTCTTAAATAAAAATAGCTTAAAGGAAAGAAAATTATATCATAAAATTATTTGCATTAATATTTTTAAAAGTTTCTACATAGAAGCATCAGTACATTGTGGGATAGAAAGATATTAAAAATATTCTGAACAAATAAACTACATAATATTCTCATCAGAAATAGAATATTCAATCAACACAGTTTAAGATAATTATTTAATATCTGAAATTCCATACAAAAAAACAGACATTTTTAATGAATAACAAACAGAAAATAGAAAAAAAATCACACATTTCTTTAAAGAAATTATAATTGCAAAGTGAAGTAGGATAAAATAAAAATATTTAAAAAAAAGAGTTGTACTCGTAATTTTACCAATATTCATGTACAACAATATTAGACATAAAAAAGAAAGTCTTTTTTATACATTATAGGCCATAAAAATAAGGAAAACAACAGGATTTTAATGAAAACATAAATATGCTCATTGAACAGATTTTTAAAAAAATTACACAATTAATATATTACTTAATTAATAATTATGTCCAATTGTTTTTGATAAATAATATCTTTGAACTAACTTTCTACAACTACTTTAATACACTCATTGCCATAAAAATTTGCACACCAAAAAGTAAGAGTGGGATTGTTACAAAACATGGCATGAAGGTACGTGTCAGACAGATATGTAAATAATTAGAAATGCAGCATCATAGTGCATTGCATAGTACCAGCAAAGGGCAATGAACTTCGTTCTCCTAGGATTATAAAACCAGTAAGCAGAGCTTGTACGTATGTATTCAATCTGTTGCAAATGGATGCTTTTTAACTAAAAATGTCATTACACTGCTATTGGAGACAGTATTAGCAGCTGTCAAGGTTTGAGAGGGGAAGAATCATAGGGATGATGGAAACCAAGTGGTTAGCTCAGCAAGTAGCTTGTCACCTCGGCCATTCTGACTTTACTGTGAGGAGACAAGAGAGGTCTATTACACAGTGAACAGGCTCAGGATGCCCTTGACAGATCAATAGTCAAGAACAACATCACATCATACAACGCGCAAGCATAGCCACAACTGTTCCATTGTCCAACATCCATACACAGGTAGCACCTTCATTATGGGCCTTTGTGTCAGTCCGTTCCATCATAAGACACCTGGCTGAAAAACAGTTGCTATCATGGCACCCATTACATGTACTGCCATTGACACCCACTCACTGTCACCTCCGTTAGGAGTGGTGTCGCCATCGAAGGGATTGGACCAACCAAATGGAATCAAGTTATCTTTAGTAACGAATCCAGATTCAATTTGGGCAGTGATGACAATTGTGTATGCGTATGGAGGCCCCATGGTGAAGTCTCAATCCTGCCTTTGTGGTACAGTGGCACACCGCTCTAACAACTGGTGTGATGGTAAGGGGTGCCATCGCATATGACACAGTCACCCATAATATTGATTCACAGTACCTTTACAACAATTATGGAACGAGATGTCGCAAGGCATTATACGGGACTTGTATGCCTCAATGCCTGACTGTATCACATCATTGATTCGAGCTAGAGGTGGCCCAACAGGATACTAAAACCTCCATTAATTTGTAATTTTTCCTGCAATAAATTATCATTTTGCTTTGATTTTGCTAACACTTACTTCAACGTTGTGCTTATGTATGTAAAATTTCATTTTATTCACACAACTCTTTCTTGGTGTGCAAATTTTTATGGTAATAAATGTACGTGTTAGCATGTGAAAAAAAATTCAAGTGCTATTAAAAAGATATCATTCAAGTGCTTTCTTCTCATAAAATTTAATTAAAATGTACAATTATAACAGCAGATACAAACTTTTAAGAACAAATATACTAGTTAATTATACAATATGAATATACAGTTTATACAATACTTAAAAAACACAGAACATTCAAGATATCTTACATTTAACTTAGTTTTAAAATTAATGTTACACAGTAGTTCTTAGCAATAAACCTCATCATTCTGTACCATTATTAATCTTCTCAACATTTCCTTTTATTCTCTACTTTAAAAGCAAGCATAGTTACTTTTTCAGATAACATTAGTAAAACAGCTCTGTTTTTAAAAGGAAGTTAATGGGACAAATCATTTCCCAAATCATAACAACAAATTGCTACTTAATATTATAAATGTCAAATCCAAACAGATTAAAGGATGAAAGGAATATTATGGCAAAAACACTAGTCAAAAATTTCCCCCATACTTATAACATCAAATCCTTTTGTTATATTATTAATTTTTTTAGCCCTAAGATATTTGTTTTGAGTTACATAACCATTAATAAATGGAATGTAAATAAAAGAACATATAATAAGCAATTTTTTTTGAGACACAAAATTGTAATAATATGAAAGATATATAAAAATAAGAATTATAATATGATGTAGCATCATAATCAAATAAAAATATATTTATTTAATAAACAGTAATGAATATTATTCATAACGAAACAGAATGTAATACGAAAATATACAACTCTTAATGCCTTTTTATTATAACCTAATATTTACTTATTAATTAAAGATTTAAAAAATAATTAAGAATGTTTTATTATAAAATAAATTAAGAATTTGATAAAATTAAATAAAAGCCACAGAATAAAAGTGCTTATTTTAGATAAATAACAAAATTTCAGAATGTTTCATCCAAAGAATTAAGAATCGCTCAATACTGGAAAGTTATTTAAAACTATAATAAGACTATTAATAAACTGTAATATACAAAAAGTTTTGCTTTATTTTATGGAAGTCTTTCCATATGAATATAAATTACAGAATTTCTCACTTTACAATTGGTGTGTAAAAAGTTAATACACATGCTATTCAAACTATTTTGAATAGAAATTACATTAATTGAATATCAAATTTTTAATTGACTAACTGAATTGATTTAGCATTTAATTTCAACTATTTCATATTGAATTCTTCATTACATATAAAACTAGTTTCAAGTTAATGTCATAAAATCAGTTAATAATTAATGCCAAAAAATTATAAATTAACTGGCAAAAATATGTAAAGTTTCATTAGTTGACTATTTAATGTACTCAAAAGAAAGCTAAAAAAAACCTTAAAAGCAGGCGATATAAAAATTGAAATTCTTGAGTTTATGAAGGTATCAATTGCACTTGATAATCAAGTAATATTACTTTGTTTTTGAAGAATTAGAAAGGTATAACGAACAATTTCCCCCTAATATTTTAAATCTCAAAAAATCACAACTATAGTCTTAAAACTGTAAGTTATCTATCTCCGGTTTACGTTACTGTCTATTTTCCCAGACAATTGTACACAAATAAGTTATTAATCATTTCAACCAAAGGAAGGTTCCAATACTGAAAAATATTATATAATTCACAAATGAAAAAGGAAACTTTTAAGAATTAATGTTGAATAAAAACAGCACAATCAAAAAAAATAATTTCAGAAACTAAACTCGATGTTTTTACAATACAGAAATGCATTTATAAATAGACTTATGATTTGCAAATGATAATAATAAATATAAATAAGCTTGCTCAACATTCTGAATTTTACACAGTAATCCAATCATAATCCTTCTAAACATGTAATTCTATTAAAACTATTTCCCAACATTTGAAAATAAAAATTGACAGTGAAGTTAAACATACACACACACAATTAATAGTACAACACTCCATTCGTAATTTGGGATTTTTACACAGACAGACAATCAACAAAAGAAAATAGAAAACTATTTCATGCCTTCTACTTCAATGGAATAATGTAGGTATCAATACAAAACAGCTCTTTTTTTTTTTTTTTTTTTTTTTGTAGTTTTAGTTATTTTGCATGCTTGGCATTTCATTTGTATGTACAGTATTAAATTTAATGTAGTAACTTTTGCTGCTTAAAAGCATTAATATTAGTGATTTTCCAGTAATATGAACATTTCAATAATCGGGCAGTGCTTTAGTCCAATATTTACCAGATTACCAACAAATTTTTGTACTTGTGTATTATCCCATCAACAAAGAAAATTCTTGTTGATCCTATCAAATTGATGTCAATCATTAACAGGAGGATACATGACTCAATGAAAAATAAAGATATAAACTCTTTAAATCACATGTAATACAATTAGGGGGAAAAAATTTAACTTCACAAGATGATACAAAAACAACCTACTAATAACACATAGATTTACAGGCTTAAGTACTAATTATAAAAATTCTTGGTGATGAACACTTAAATGATAATTTACAGATCCTTTATGCTTGAATCGCTTATTACATATTTCACAAGCATAAGGTTGCTCCCCAGTATGAATTCTGTAATGATTCTTTAGTTTGTCTTTACGAATAAAACCCTTACCACATACATTACAAGTAAACGGACGTTCACCAGAATGAATTCGAATATGTACTTTAAAATATTGTTTGTTACATGAAGAATAGTTGCAATAAGGGCAGGATTGAATAGGATTCTTTCTATCCAGTTGAGTAGATTGAGGATAAGAACTTATTTCTGAAAAAAAATTAATAATATTAATAATGAAAGAAAAGATGAACTAGACAACAAAAGTAGCTACAAACTCAAATAAGAATTTTTTTACAAAAAATCTGACCAACTTATTCTATCAAACATTGAAAGAATCTAAAATAATGTAAAATATTTATAAAACGTTACAAGAGGTATGATTAAGCATAGCTTCATTTTAAAAAAATATGATGAAAATTTCATTTTATTAATAATTTATTAAAAATACAAAGTGTGAAATATTTTTTTAATGCAGTATAACATAAAATAGTAAAAAGGAAAAAGATAAGTAATCACACAAACAAATAATACTCAGTCATTTTAATTTTAGATAATTCACACACAGAAAAAATTTATAATCATAATTTTAATACATAATAAAAATTTGAGGAGTCCATTTTACACACACTACAGAACTATATTTCCTATTTTCAAACAAGTACAGAAAATTAAATAACATTTTCCAGTTTCAATAAGAAGATACCATACAATTACAAAGATATAAAATATTCAATTGTAATGTAATATTCAAGTGATAAGCAAAAATTATACATTTTTTTTCATAAGTTTATACAAATATATATATATAGGTCATATCTTGTACAATTACCAATCCTTACATTTATTTTTCAGGATCATTTAATTTTAACCCCTTCTTGATTAGCATCCCACTTTACACATTCAGCATTTGTGTACCCATACATTTGACGTCACATGTCATGCAACGAAAAGAAAAACTGCATAATTCAAAGTGAATATGTTGCTATGCAAGTCTTGTTATACTCCAAAATTACACTTTGTATTTTTTAAATAACACAGCATGTATATTTGTCATTTCTTTTTAATTCCTTCTTGGTTGCATTTAAATTTTTTCTGAATGTGGAATCTTTTAAAAGTATTTTATTTCTGTAACCTACTGATGATCCAATTTGATATCCCAATCACTGTTAATAAAATATTATTCAAGACATTTTTTATATTAATTACCATGAATTTTTTTTTTGACAAAATAAGCAATAAAATTATAGTCAATAAGTTATTTCAATGAGGATTCGTATGCTTTGATGATCAAGTACAATTGCAAAGCTGTTCTCATATTAGAGTGGTAAAACCATTTTATGGATCATTAAAAAATCTTACTATACATATATTTATTTTAAATACCTCAGAGCAATAGATTTGATGAATATAGTACCAAAGACTATTTTGTTTAATGTTTTGCATGAAAAACTGGAGATCAGTGATTGGGATTTAAAATTGGATCACCAGTAGGTTACAAAAATAAAATACTTTTAAGGGATCCCACATTCAGAAAAAATTAAAATCCAACAAAGAAGGAATTAAAAAGAATAATTACAGTACTCCCCTGTTATAGTGGTGCCTGTCAAATAATGATTAAGTTAAGGTCATCAACAAACTCATGAAGCCTACCTTACGATACAATACCTTGATGATTCCTCGTCAGACACTACTATAAGAGGGAAGTACCACAATTACTTTTTATCATGCTTTTATTAGGACACGAAATAAATCATTATAAATACATTAAATATTGTTAAAAAATGACATTACTTTTAAATTTTAATAAAATATTGGCTTTAAAATGGCATTACTAAAAGTTGTTTTTTCAAACATTAATGCCTTAGATTTTTCTTTGTGTAATATATTTTAAAAATATTTACAAAAATTTCTTGATTTGTAAAACATATCAGGAATCAATAATTATTAAAGATATTTTTTAACAAAATAATTCTTAATTATTGAAATGTAATCAAGATTGCAATTTAAATGCCATATTAAAATTTTTGTACTATTCTGTTAGAACAGTACAAATAAAAAATAAACATGCCAAAGGAGTGAGTGTGCTAAACAATTACATTTAATGACTAGTCATTTTGTTACCTATTTTTACATTCATTAGCTTATCGTAATATTTTTATCTAATCTTATTTCATACTCTTTGCAACAATTGGTGCTGAATGAAGCTACAGTAACATAATGGTATCAAATTTTATTTCAGCAAAAATGTTTTACCCACGAGATATATATATATACACACACATACATATACAAGCCTAACAAATTATTACAGGAATTCTTTTCTCAATAGAAAAATTCAAGATTCGTGTTATCAATATTCAACACAATCATCAAATTTTACAGTACTTTTCCATTTCACCAGCGCAAGTGATAAAGTCGCAGAAATGATACAATCAACGTCAAACAGAATATGAGGTTACTGTGTGTTGTCGCCTATAAAATCTGCTTTGTGAGATTTGTGTAGGCAAAATGGAAAAGTACCAATTTTACGAATTAAACATAGTTGGTTTTTCTCACATGTTTCTTCAAATCTAATTATACTGCAAGTTCAGCATGGATTGTTTAAGGATGGATATCAAATTCTTGAAAGTCATTATTTCTGGTAAGCTTCTTGGCTAGGTTATACATACAGTAGTCCAGTAATATTAAAAGTGAAACTGAAAAATTATAGAAATATTTAGGAGACAAAGTAATGTGTTCACAGTTTAAAATAAAATCATATGAAACAAAGGTAAAAAAGAGAGAGAGAAATGCAGAAGTATTTACAAAAATTTCATTTCTTTTTTTTATCAAAAACTTAAGGAAATGCAATTAATTGTATGCCATACTGTCTAAAATTCCTTTGAAATCTATATATATGAATATATATTGTACAAATTAGAGATATGTATAAAAGAAACTTTATAGACAATTGAAAAAAACTATTGTTGAAGTAATTATTTTTAACTCATTCTACAAAATTTGAATATGCATTTTTTTAATTTATTCCACACATTTTTAAAAATTTTACCTTCATTTTCAACAGCAGTTTTAAAAAAGATTTTTCAAAAGAAAACTAATAAAAATATCTTTAATATTAAATTACTGATTATATTCAATAATATATATATTCTTGGGAGTAGATGCTTAAAATCCCCTAATTCAGTCATGGGAAAAAAATAGATTGAAAATTCAACTTACCCTAATTTTCTCTCAGATTCAACATTGAGTCCTTTATTACACAATTATTTTTCTCTCAAAACTGTAATTTTGGATAAGTTTTTAAATGGTAAGATGTTACATACAGTAGATGTATCATGTGACATCTACTACATACAGTAGATGTCACATGATAGTTCTTTTCCATGAGCAGTATAACCTGTAATTTAATGACAAAAATTTAAATGGACATAGCTCAGCATTAATTGAAAATTCACGAATATTTTTACTCCCTAATATTATTTCTACCCGAAAAGTCAGTGAGTGTTTTCTGAACAGATTCTTTGTTTATTTAACTGCAAAATTTCATTTTGCAACTTATAAAAGTTGTTGTAGGTCTTGCATCCATGTGCTTCCAAATAACTGCGCACTGTGTCCATTGATTTCATTGCCTGAAACAAAGAGGGAGGTGGCATCAAGGTTTCCTCTGTGTCATTGATAGGTTCTTCTTTGATTTGTACGTAAGGGATATTCTGAAAAAAAGGTGCATTCTCATCATCTATCGGTAAATTATTATCTATACAAATATATACTTCAAATTCTTCTTTTGTCATCATAGATGGAATACACACATCAATTTCAGGTTCTGGAATATCATTATCAAAGCTTTGATTAATAAAACCTGCTTTCCTGAAACCATGCAATATTATTTCACTGGTGACATTTGACCATGATTCTCTCACTAAATGCAAAGCATCCAGGAGTGATATTTTGTTAGATAATTCTTCAGACATTCCTTCAAGTCCTTCACGAGATAATACATGTTGTAGAAGCTTTGATCGGTATTGTGACTTGAATGTGGCAATAACACCATGGGAAAATGGTTGTATGATACTAGTTGCATTTTTAGGTAGGAACACTAGTTTCATATTTGTCAGGTGCACATTATTTGTATGCGAGTGACAGTTATCACAAAGCAGAACAATTTTACGGTTCTTATTGCGCATCTGACAGTCAATCTTTTTCAACCATTCTTCCCAGATTGTACTGGTCATCCATGCATAGCAGTTAAATTCATAAGCAACAGGTAAATGTTTTACATATTTAAAACTTTGAGGTATTTGACATTTGCCGATAACTAATGGTTGCAATTCTTCTAACCCATTCATATTGGCTGAGAGAATAACTGTAACACGTTCATTCAAAAATTTATAACTGGATGTATCTGAATTTCTGGGAGCAAAAATTTTGTTTGGCATAGCTTTCCAACACAAAACAGTTTCATCAACATTAAAAATATCTAATGGCTTGTACTCTTTTAAAATAGTTGGTAAAATTTCAACAAGCCATTTATCATTTGGCACTGAGTCAGTATTTTGCTTCTCAACATGATGAACTTTGAATTTAATATTATTTCTAGTTTTCCAACGCTCCAACCATCCATTAGATGCTGTGAAATTAGAGACATTTAATTCTTTTGCAAATTGAAGTGCTTTCTCCTTCAGCATTGATCCATTAACAGACAATTTCAAATTTTTAACATGAGAGAACCATTGGAATAATGCCTCTCCAACTTCTTCCGATGAACATTGCCTTTTCCTTTTGCGGTTTGGATTTTTGTTCTTTCGCCAATATTCCAAAATTATCTCTTTGTCACGTTTGATTCTGGATATAACAGCTTGTCCAACACCGAATTTTTTTGAAATACATTCCTGTGTTAGCCTCTGGTCTAGAAGTTCAATAACTTCAACTCGTTGAGCCAAGGACAGAGTTTTAAGTTTCCTTTGATATGCCATAATGCATCAGTTTGAGTGTGCAACAGAATTCAAAACACGCATATAGCATTTACCATAGTTTTTTTTTCAATTACCACTGACTAAATAAATTCTTATTTTTACTTATCACAGAAAGGAATAGAAATGTACAAATCTAATGTCTATGCGCAAAATACTTCCATTTGATCTGTGCTATTGCCATGAAAATACGTATTAAGCAGGCTTAATCTCCCTGACAATTATTAATTTAATTAACTAGACTTTATCTCCTAATGAAATATATATTTCTAAAGACAAGACAAATTATAAACATCATTGCTACAGTTATATATAGGTTCATATTCTAGATTACCAATATTCATTTAGAAAGATTTTTAAAGTCAATATTTTTAAAAAATGAAATTTCACTGGTAAAAAACTTAAATATTCAATAAAACATAACAAGGCAAGAACAACCCAAGCTCAAGAAAATTTCTAAAAAATTTTGAGAATTTTATTTTGATTTTAAATAAATATTTGTCATCGATAAGTTTAAATTTTGTTCTATGTTGTATTGTAAAATTTAAAATGGATGACAAATGTTCGTCATTTTTAAATGAAATTTTTCCGACTTTGCATAGCACAACTTCGAAATTTACAATAAATTAACATGAATTTTTAAAATATTTAACTCCATTTACAGACCTCAGGTCCCAATTTCTAGCTCGTTTCCATTCGTGTAAATTTATTTTGAATGCAAAATATATCTTCAAAAAATTATTTAAAAATATACAATAATAAATGTCAAAATCGTTCCTCTCAAGTTTTGTAACTGCCACAAGTTTTAAGTACAAAAAATTATTTCATGGTGGCACAAGTGAAGTATATTTTTTGTGGATAAAAAAAAACGGATAAAATTCCAAAAACTCATTTGACTTTTGATAAATGTATTGATAGTTTGATTTTATGAAATGTAGAGCAGCAAAGGTTTGTACAATGTAATTCACACAATCATGAGGAATCAGAAAAACAACTGATTGCTTAATTCAGTCGGGATAATATGGAGCAACAAAGGCTGTTATCACCTTTTTTTTAAAAAAAATATTTTAGTTTCACTACATCGAAAAACTTCATATTCTACATGAAAGTCCTTAAGCATATGTTTGATAATCGTAGCTTAAACCAAAGTTTTTTTTTTAAATAAAAATCATATTGCGTAGGTACATTTACAGTTCATTGGAGAGATTATTTGAGTGTTACAAGAAATAGGAACAAAGAAGGGCGGTTTGGTAATACGTGCTTTCAAATGGCAACAATAAAATGGTTAGTAAATTATTGGCTTTTTTTTTTACCAGCGAGATTGCCGCTTCTGTTCAGTGTATCACATGGTAAAAATTCAACAAGAACAATTAGAGAGTTAAGAATTTGAATTTAAGAAATTAAAGTTAAAAAAAGAATATAAAGGGGGGGAAGTAAATTAGAAATTAAGATAGTTGAGTCTAAGCTATGGGGGCTTGGTATACATGTTTACAGTAAATCTGCAATCATTTCCACAACCTCCACAGGTGTGTGGGGGGAGATAAGTGATGTTTTATCGGCTATCAGCAAACTTTTGTCAGCAAAGATTTAGCACTTATTGATAAAATGAATATACGGTGGTTTGAGAGGTTGAGACCATTTCGTTGTTTTGTAGGCGAAATTTTGCTTTAGGTTTACTTCTGTAAATATTGTTTGTGCTCTGATCAAGGGATTTTGGTGATTTTCAATAGTTAGAAAGATATTTCGAAAACGTTTAGTGATGAAATTCTCATTTTTTTTTCTATTTTCAAGTCATTGTGGATGACAGAGTTCCTGAATGTACCATGGAGCGTTTGTCATAATTCGAAGAATTTTGTTTTGTAGGGTTTGAATATGTTTCAGATGGGTCGGGGCAGCAGCCCCCTAGACTGGGGAGGCATAAGTGATAACTGTGTGCAAAATCTGCTTGTAGAGTAAAACTTTGTTTTTGAGAGAAAGTGATGAGTGTCGTCCAATTAAAGAGATGTATCTTATTCCAGAATTTATCTTTTAGATGTTTAATATGTTTGGAGTAAGTTTATTTTTGATCAAGGTGCAGACCCAGATATTTAACCACCAATACCCAAATTAGTTCTTCGTTGAAGAGATTAAGGTTGGGTGGGGGGGGGGTCTGCCTTTGTGAAACAGTATTGCCGGTGATTTTTCGACATTTATTGCTATTCTCCAGTGAGTAAGCCATTACTCGAGGGTGTGTATGTAATTTTGCATAGTTTTTAGTATTAGTTTGATGTTATAGCCCTGAGCTAACACAGCAGAATCATCTGCAAAAAGACATGTGCTAACACTGAGGTGGTGTGGGAAGTCATGCGTGTACAAATTGTACAAATGAGGCGAGAGGACCCCTCCTTAAGGGTTGCCCGCGTGAATCCAGCCCAGGGTAAAGTGTTTCTTTTTTTATCCTGACACTGAAAGTTCTATTTTTTAAAAAGTGGTAGATGATTTTGATAATGTAGTTCGGAAAATTTACTTCATTAATTTAAAAATAAGTCCGTCACGCCAAAAAAAAATCTTCTCTTTTATCAAAAGCTCTTCTAAGAAGACTCCGATGGTATGACGTTTTAGGACAAACCCTTCGTTGATGATGTAGGTGACCCTTATGAGTAAATATGTTGTTGAGTGACCCTCCCTAAAACCGCATTACTCCGGGGGGGGGGAGATACAGTTTGTGACTGAAATGTGGTTTTTAATCCTGACAAGTAGGATTCTTTCAAAGACTTTAGCCGTGTTACAGAGCAGACTAATTGGTCTGTAACTATGGGAATTTATGATTTTGCTGAGGTTTGGGGAGCATTTTTACACTAGCGTTATTCCAGCAACTGGGAAAGTAATTATGAATTAAGCAGGTGTTAAAAATCTTGGTGAAGTGGGTAAGAGCATTAAGAGGTATGAGTTTTAGTGCGCAGTTTGGAATGTTGTCCGGACCTGAAGCCTTTTTATTAGGAAGTTTTTTAATGATATTGCTAATTTCGTTTGGATTGGTGATAGGTGGAGAGTAGTCCAAATTTTTGTTATCTGTCATTTCTATGGTATGTGTAATTAGTTATTTTAAGTTGTCAGAAGGTCTGAGGTGAGTTTCTTGGATCCCGATAATATCGGGATCGTGCTCAGCAACCGAGTTTTTAATCTCGTCGAGTTTCCTTTTAACTTCGTTAGCGTTCCAGCTAAAAATTCTCAGACTTCTTATGTTACTGTTATGTTTACCCATTTAATGTAGGTTGAATTTGGCTCTGAAGAATTTGGAACATACTGCTCATCTGTGCCATCATTTGGGACATTTGAAGTATTATGGCCGATTGGTTTTGGGAGTTTGTGTTTCCTGGGTTTTGAATTGTTTGCTTATTGTTTTGGGTTGCTTTTAATTTTTTTCTCTCTTCCAGACATTTTTGACTGGTTTTGGTTTGTAATTTTGAGGGTTATTTGGGTAACCGGAATAGTCTGCAGGATGTGGCCCTTCGCAGAGCGCACATTTGGGAGGAGTTTCGGAAGATTTTTGGCAGTCTTTTGTTAAATGTTTTTCACCACATTTTAGGCATTTAGGTTCTCTATTACAGAACCTACTGTGGTGATAGAACTGCTGGCACCTGTAGCACTGAGGTGGCAAAGTATTTTTTTCAGGGCTTCAATTTTGATTCTGAAGTAGCCTATATGCAAGATATAGTAAATGTCTTGGTTAACTGGATTTTTATTATGTACGACTAGGAAGAGAGGCATGTTTGTGTTTGTGCGTCTACTTTTTAGCAAGCTGATGTGTTCTGGGATAAGTCCCTGGTTTTTTTTATTTCTTCAATTATTTCTTCATGATTATAGTCAATTGGCAGACCTCTAATTATGACTTTCAGTTGTTTCTGGTTCTGCATTTCAATTGTATGTAATTTTAGTTTTTTAACTACTTTTTTTAAGATCACCAAGTAAATCGTTCTCTGATTTTATAATCAGATAAGATCAGAATATCCATTGGAAGGTGATTAAAATCTTTGAACAGGATTCTCTAATTTTGAGAACTCTCTAATTTTTGAACTCTAATTTTGAGAAATTTTATATTTTGGAGGAATATTATATTATTAATAATATTTTATATTAACTCAGGCAGCATTTCTTAGTGCTCTGGACAAAGGTAATAACATTTCTCCCTAATATATTCAAAGTGACGAGCGCATAATCTCAAATATAGGAAAGAACAAGGAGACAGGAAATAATTCAGGCAACACTTCGCCTATACTGACTAGGAATTACTCGAAAATTGCCGAAAAATGTGAACACTTAAAAAAATATGAAACGCCGCTCGAAAGACAGAGATAGACAAATGAAGAATGGGTAGATAAGGATACTAATCTGAGTAAGGAGCTTTTCTCAATAATTGAAGATGATTTGCAAAAACTTTGAGTAGTTTTGGCTGTCTTCCTCCTTGTAAAATGCCTATTAGCTCAACCCATAGTGGTCCGCCATTAGTTTGTACTAAACGCAAAAACAGAAGAAAATCAGTAAATAATAATTAATTCACAAAACAAATTAAGAACAATGCGGCCGAACACCATGCCCTAGAAATTAGCTTGCCTACAATATGAGTAGTAACTATAGTAACGCAATATAAATTTCTGGAATTAATTAAAAATGCTGCAACATTCGATAATGTTAAAAAGGTTCTTCAGCTGAAGCTCAAACTTTCTCCGCTTATGTAATATTTAAAGAAACAAAAAACTATATCCTTCAATTCAAAGATTAAATCACCATAAGAACCAAATTTACGTTCTCGCCTTTCTGGAAACAAAGCCTTTCTTTACTCTGATAATAATCTGACATACAGAAATTTCATCATAACTTTACCGACAAAAAACATGAATTTTATACCAGTAAACTAATCAGTGAATGCCCAGTTAAAGCATTTATTAAGGGACTTCCCTGCAGTAAGTCAATGAAGACATTCGAAATGCAGGGGTATTTCTTCACTAAATTAGTTCCTTTAATCAATTGAAAAACCAAAGAAACGTTACCAATTTTCTTGATCACACTTCGCGTTCGAAGAAAAACCAGAAAATGTTCGAATTCACTAAGTAATGCTGTTTAACTGTCAAAGTAGAAACTTACTATAGCATATGAGTAACTCGATGTTACAAATGGAATAAATTTAATCATATTGCATCTAATTACTATTTATAAGATCTTTATTTAAAATGTAGACAAAACCATCAAACTATTGAATCTATCATAAAAGAAAGAATGCAAAACACCTTTTTATATCAATTGTTATTTTCTCATCAAATATTTCCATAATATCGCATATCTCCAAATTCATTCAAAAATTAGAATAAAAAAAGGTAATAATATACTATAACCATGATATAAGAGAAAACTATTTATTTATATATCTCTATCTATATATATATATATATATATATATACATATAGTATTGGTAATACTAAAAACTATTATTGTGAGTATAAATTGCAGATTTTTGTTTTCAATATCTTGAAAAAAAACCCTTAAAATTTGCCATCGGCTATCTCTAGTTGAGTGGTGGGTCATCTCATTTCTACCGTAGATTTCAAGATGCATGGCGACGTAAAATTAGTTTCGAAATATACCGCATGACAATATAACAGATGCATTTAAATTAGAAATCATACCATACATAAATTCCATGGCAGTTAAATGTTCCCGTGTTTATTTTGAGAAAATGAATATAATCTTAAAAAGGCTCATAACTCTAACCTACTTAAAACTTCAGATCTTTTCAACAAAATTTTTTCCAGTTTAAAAAGTTTAAAATAGTAAGTATAATGGACATTGATAATAATTTTGATTTTTGTTGCGTATTTAAAATATAATTATTAAATGAACATTACGTAAATTATAAGATACTTATGAGGTACATGGCGAGAAAAAATTTCAGGACCAAAAACCATCTTTAAATTTTGAAGAAGTTGTAATGTGTTATTGAAAATACACTAACTAAAGAAGATGTCATTTTATTTCTTAGCTCATTGGTCAACAAACTTTTTATATTGTGCATCCCTTTCTAATACATTTAGAATTGTTAAGCTTCTCCAGATTCTTACCTGTTTCATTTTGTAATCTATCACAAACTAAGTGAGTATTGTGTACTGAAAATATTTAAAGAAGGAATCTATTAGATGGTCTTTTCTTCTGTGAAGATGTTTCTATTATAATTTCGTCATGGTTGCGAAAGGCTTTCTGAAGCATTATAATTAAAATAAGTCAAGGGTCTGCTTATTGCAGTTAAGAATATAAATAATATTTTGTATATTCAGTTGTGATGAGACTTTAGCAGCATGTAATTTTCCAACCATGGAGGGGGAGAAAGGGATTGGTGGCTGTTCCAAATCCTGGACCACTGGCTCTGAAGAAAAGTTGACCAGTCGCTTTTTGTTCTGTCTTTCCCAAATGGGCTGAAAGAAACGTCTCTTGCGAGTTAGGAAGACGTTTTAACTTCTGGCTTTGTTGTTGAAGAGAGTTGCTGCTTACTCCCCCTCCAGTATCCTCGTAATGATAAGAAGAGAAACATAGGCATTTGTAGAGAAGGCTATTTCCCCCCCCCCCAATCATTACTACAATAGATATACATCTCTCTCTGCTGAATTCAGTTTTGCTTGGAATAGTTTCCGTTTGAGTCATCGGTTATCTCAAGTTAACTGGCGAGTCTTGTCGATATGTAGGCCAGAGCTGGAATAAATGCCGGAATATAGTCGTGATTTATGTGCGATTATCTTAGTTTGACGCCCAAATGCCAAATGTTTTGCTTCGGGGGCTGCAATCAGTAGTTATAGGCTATACTGCCATCTAGTATTCAAGTCCTGAGTCACCACTTCGGCTATCAGTGATTTTTCGACTTCGTGGAGGGGGAGAGTGTAGTTGATCGAACCTTGAATATCGGTGGCTATTTCGAACCCAGGTCCAGTGGCTCCGAAGGAAAATTGACCGGTCGCTTTTTGGTGTGCCTATAATAACCAGGCCGAAAAAAAAACGCCTCTCTCTGGTTAGTTAGTAAGGCGTTTTAACTCCTGGCGTTGTTGTTGAAGAGAATTGCTGCTAGACATACTTTCTATTAATTCAAACAAAATGAATTTTTTTTTTGGTTTCCTCGGTGTGTTTTAAATCATGAATATATGGATTACTAATAAGTGTATAAATTACAAAATACGTATTAAGAATATTAAAACTATTGCGTCGAGGGGTTAGGAATCCACACATTCACTATTTGAAAAATAACGTGTAGTGTATTAATTCGCTTTACCTCCTGGGAGACATAGAAAGTGTCGCAAAAGAAATTAATTATACTACAGAACTTTTTTCTTTGAACATGTTTACCAATGAAAATCTCATTTTCCCATTTCAGTGGTAAACCAAGTTTTGATATGTTTTATTATTGTTCTTTTTTTTTTCCTTCCTCATCTTCTTTGTATATATTTTGAATAATTAGAATTTTTCAGATTGTTATCTAATTTTTTCAATGTCCTCCAGATTACTGTTAAAGATATTTTTGCATAGTGAAAATTTTCCAATTGCTCTTTGATCTAAAGAAAATGTTAGATGGTATTTCTATCGGCAAAGGGAAAGAGTAAGAGTCCTTATATGTATTACAGTTGCATCACATAGTTGTGAAAGATTATCTGAAGCATTAAAAACATATAAAGTAATAGATAAGGTATATTTATGCGAAGAACATAGATTTAACTAATATTGTTTAGATATACTTTCCTTCAATAATCTGCTTTTTCAAAATTATCGCTGTAGAAAATCTGCTTCTTTCTGTTTCTCTAATTATTTGGGATTATTTTTTAAATTTTAGCACAATTTCGTATTTTTACTAATTTCATTTCATGTTAGAAGAACAATCTTATCTTGATATAATTTTTGGCCAGTTTTTATTTAAATTGTGAGAAGATACTTTTTGCAAATAAAAACATAATACACGTTAGAACTGACACGACAAAAATGAGTTAAATTTTATTTAATGAATAATATTTTTGTCATTAACACCGAAATAAATTATTAAATTTCTCATTTACTAATTAAATCAGTTAACTTATCAATGTCTTTTTTAATGGTTGTAATGTATCTTCATTTAGTGACTTTTTATTCATTCTGATCATGAAATAAAATATATAAAATAATGTCATTAAAATATTTTTCTGTATTAACCAAGCTAAGAAAATAATTACTATGAACAATGTTCATTCATTCCAGGGATGCGGAATTTTTAATTTAGAAGGATCTATGATCTAGTTGTGGAAACTGAATGTACATGTTACGTTTATCAATAAGGTTTTTAAAATTATGTTTTTTACAATTTTTCTTTTAAGTTTGGGTTCTAAATAAAATATGAATATGTATTCGTATTTATACTTAGCATTGCTACCAAAAAAAAACCATATGTACACAATTCATAATTATTATAAGAGATAATTTCATCATTGTTATGTTTTATGTTGTTTATTGTTATTTCGTTTCTGTTATGCTTTGCAAAAAAATAAATTAATGTCACACACAGTCAGTAAAATTCATAAAATTATATAAAATGCTAAAAAAAACTATTCTTTATATAGCAGATATTTTTGATTATAAATATCTTAAGATATATACATGGAGAAAGTGGGATCCAAAACCCAGTATATTACTTCAAAGAAAAATGTAGAATTTTCCTACTTTTATAAGCCCTTTCTCAAAGTTTAAAATTTTTTTTTTCCAAGCATATAATACAAATAATTACAGAACTTATTCTTGCCAAAAAAAATCACTTAAATGGTTTTTTTTTAAATATTCATATACTAAAATGTGGGCGTAACATTATACGAGTTATTCTAACAAATTATACCGGCGAGATTTTATTTATCAGACGTTGAGACACTCTTGTACTAAATCGGATATTATTAATACCTCCTGAATTGGGTAAATGAGTAAGGTTTCATATCTGTACTTTCAAGAATTAAAATGAAACCCTTTCCGTCATAGATGTGGTATGTCATCTTATAGCAAAAACATGTTGGCCGAATCCCGATTTCAGGGGAAAGGAGCAAACAAATTTCGTACATAAAAGGAGTTTCTTTCTTTTTACTTCTTTTTCTGAGTGCTGGTTTTATCTTCCCCTTTGAAAACTAGAAATAGATATGCCTAAATTCAGTCGCCAGAAAACGAATCAAAAACATAAATAAACTCACATAACGAAATAACGAAAAAAAATATTGTAAACAAGCAGTATTGTAGCAGTAACAAAAATAAGTACTTTTTATGATGGGAACATAATAGATAAAACTGAACTCTTATTCGAAAACTTTAAATGCTCTTGGGTTGCCGTACTTCTTCCACAATTAATGATGCATTCGTATCTTAAATCACATTTTCTAAAAAATCGTATCTTTTAGGTTTAGTTTGATATTGATATTAATTATGATAGTGTTAAATTAATACTTTTCGCAGAAAATTTTATGTTTGGACTTTTTTTTTTTGATGAATTTTTCTTTGATCGCAAATTTCACTGAACAAATTTTACTAAAATAAAACTTATAAGAAATTAAATTTAATTATTTTATGGTTTTGATCAGATATATTACTCTTTCAATAATCTTATCTTGTTATAAATATTATATTTTACTTAAAGTACTTTCAAACAATAGCAGAATTCATGTCTGTAGCTTTATAACTCAAAAAATTGAATAATATACCTAGTTATTTATGAATTATTGGTTACTTTCTGAATAAATATACCAAAAAAAATAATGAAGCAAATTACCGAATGGCCTACCTTGTTGACAAAAAGTCGAATTTTTTTAGTTTGTCGAGTCCAGCTAATATAGAAAAAAAAATATTATGTTTCCTTATTCAGTAATTACTTGACTACTGAGCAATTTCAATTGTCAATAAAGAATTGAAAAAATTCAAACAATAAAATTTCTAAAAAAAAAGTTAATATTTTATAATATAGTTGTAATATTAATCAGGAACACGTATGTTTAGAAAATATAAAATTCGGTTACTTCTTTTTTACAAATATATTAAAAAAAATTGAACTAATGAACGTCAAACCAAAAATATTTTGTAAAGTGAAAATAGGAAATTATATTATGTTAACTAATTCATATGCAATTTTGTTTGTTTGAATCTTTGGTAAACTTGAAACACCATTTACTTTTTCAATTGAAATTAAGTCTTTATAAATATTTTTTAAAGAAACTGTTATGTAATAATAATAAAAAAGAAAGTTGTGTTTTTGTTGATTTATATTTTATTTAAAAAAACATAAACCTAACATTTAACCAAAAATAAATCTAATTAAATAATTAATAAAATATGTTAGAATAATAAAAGTTGATAAAACATTTAATTAAAAACATTTTGAAAAGAGCGAGTTGTTAAATTAATGTATCAAATTTGATAAGCATTTAAGCCTTATGTAGGATTATCTGTGAATCACACTCTTTCTTACTTTTACTCAAAAAATCCATCCAAATCACAATCTTACAAAATCAGTATTTTCATGTTAAACTGAGAAATTAGAGAGTATGTGAGAGAAATTCACACATGAAATAAATGTAGATAATTAATATATATCCTCGGGGCCATATTGGTAAGTTGTTTTATTTTTTTTTAATTTTTTTTTTTTTCATTAAGAATTGTTACAAACTGCCAAGAGTTTTTAATCAGAAGAAAAAGACGTATAAGAGTTTACGTGCAAAATATAAATTCTTACAAAACTATTGTTAAAAAAATTAAATTTAAAAAATTCGAAATAAAAAACCAACGTTTTTAAAAACAACGTTTTTATATGGTGGCAAAGTTTATTAAAAAAATTATTAAAATATTAGTTAAAACTGGTCGCAAATATCTAAATATTGCATTGTTAGACAAATAAGAACGGTTCCCAAAATTTCAGAGCTCTAGCTTGATGGGAAATTGGTTAAATTAACAATAGACAATTTGATGACACACTGATACACATACATACAGACACACACCACGTGAAATACATAACAACGTTAAAACTAACTAAAATTAATTAATCCGGTAAATTAAATGGTTGGAATACAGTTTAGTCAAGCGACTCTTGGAGACAGGAATTATTTGGCGGTATTTTGCCAAATGCTGCTAAATTGGTCCGCGAAGCGGACTTAACATTCAGCAAAAAAAAAAAATAAATAAATAAAAATTCGCCAAGTTTGGCAATTATTGAAATTGCGCCAAGTTATTGGGCTAAACTGCATTATTTAAAAAAAAATATGAGTTAAAACTTGTCGCAAACGTCTAAATATTGCTTTGTTAGGCGAGTACGAACGATTCCCAAAATTTCAAAGCTCTAGCTTGATGGGAAGTTGGTTAAATTAACGATCGAAAATTTGATGACACACACACACACACACACACCAAGTGAAATTCAGAAAAACGTTGTAAAATATGGCACGAAATAATGTATAATAAAAATTAATGAATTGCTACGTGAATACTGAAAAATATTATCGATGGAATAACGTGCATTTCATTCTAGAATAAAAAGAGGGGAATAATCCCTTCATAGACAAATTTGAAGTACATTCTAAGTGTGAAGATTAGTAGAACATAATTAATCGAGTAAGTAGAAAATATTTTAATCGAAATTCTGTGATTTTCGAATTTTTGATATCATTTTTCATTCCAAAAAGTTATTTATAGCTCAAAATGAAATACTTCTAAAAACCAGCAAATAGTTTGAGTTTCATTGATGTCGGTTAATTTCTCAGTAAAATGAATAGAGGAAAAGGAAATGTCTTTTCAATTTATCCTTATCATTAACCTTTGATTTAACAATGTTTCAATTGAGTCATGGGTTCAAGTCTTGGGTTCACTAAGGACTCGTAATCTAGAGGGATTAGATAAAATTTAAATCTAAAGGAGTGCAGAAGTAAGGAGAGTGGGTTGCTAACTCAAGTGTCGACCTCGTTCCTTGATAGTTGTTCCAAATTAGGAAGTCCATGGTGAACAGTCTTTGTGTTACTTTTAGTACGACTTTAACAAGCAATCAATATAACGAACTCGTAAAATAACATCCTTATGATCTTTACATGGTGCATCTGAAAAACTTTTTAAAACACACATTTTGCACTGTAGTCTAAAACATCAAAATAATGGAAATAACGGTTTTCATAGAATATTACCTTAAAGAAAAAGTCAAAACCATCAGGGAATTTAACTTTACAGAACTCTTGTTTTTATATACAAATTTTATATTCAGTATCGATTTTAAGCGTTCCCTCTCCAAACTAAACGCACACACACATCTAATAAAACGATTTAGAAAATTTTCATGAATTGAATATAAGTCTAAGCCAAGTCCTAACTAAATTGTTTATTTCACAGTAATTGCGAGAGATTGAGCCTAAAATAGTGATAAACGCAGAGCGGCTTCGGCCACCAATACAGAACCGATTAGGCAGAAGAAAGGGAATTTTCGCTTACATTGAGTTTTTTAGGACTTTCCACTCAGACGTAATAGATCACGTGGTATAGATGTAGGGATTCTTAGGGTCTTCAGCTGCAAACAGAAAGACAAGTAGGGATCATCCTTACCACTTCGAATCGTGGGATCAGCTGACGTTACAGATTTTAAATGCATGAAATTGTATAAATTAAGTGAAAAAGGAATGGTATCAGGATATAAGAATAAACAGCGTTCTTTTAAATGAGAGAATGGGAAACATTAGGAAATTAAATTATTATTAAAAAAGCTATTACCAATTAAAGTTTAATCATTACACACACA